>PVJI01000676.1:0-235166 GCA_004026765.1 Micronycteris hirsuta
GGGGTGTTCCCGTCCTGGAACACGCTGGGAGCCGGTTGGGGTGAGCTGAGTTCAGTGCTGATATTTTAGACTTCTGGTTTGAAGGAAGTAACATATGCGATGGGAACTGTGTTGGAGCTGAAATAGAAAATGTGCAGAGGGTAGTCACATCATCAGAAAACACCTTCTGTGGTGTAGACGACTGGGTAAGATTTTGGATCCTGGATTTAGGTGGAGTCCTAACTTGGCCTTTTCATGGCTACTTGCTGGCCTTGGGCAAGTTCCAAGCCTCTTGGAGTCTCAGTTGTGCTGGTTGTCAGACAGAGAGGCTGAGACTGCCGTCCCTGGGGTTGTGGTGAGCACTCTGGGCGGCAGTACCTGGACAGCAGTGAGGGTGGGGCCTGGCACACGGTGGCCACAGGTGGCCATGGGAGCCGTCCTTATGGTGAGGATCATTCGAGTTTGAATTGTGTCCTCCATAAAGGCTGCGTTGAAGTCCTCCCCCCACCCAGTGCTTCAGGATGTGACCTTATTTAAAAATAAGGTCTTTTCAGAGATGATGAAGTTAAAATGATGTCACTAGGGTGGGTGACCCTAATCCACGTGACTGGTGTCCTTATAAGAGAGAAATTTGGACATAGAGACAGATATGCACAGAGAGAAGGTGATGTGAAGACAGAGGGAGGAGGCAGCCATGTGATGGGAGGGATGCGTCTCCCAGTCAAGGAGATCGTGAAGGATCACTGGCAACTACCACCATCTGGGGAAGGGCACGGGAGGGTCTCCCAGGGCCATCAGAGAGAGCGCAGCCCTGCTGACACCTTGATTTCAGACTTCCAGTCCCCGGAACTATGGGAGAATACATTTCTTTTGCTTTAAGCCAGTCAGTTGTTGGTACTTTCTTATGGTGATGATGTTGATGACGACAATGACGGAGAACAATCATCATCATCAACATCCTCCTCATCCTCATCTTCCTCATCATCTGGCCTAAACACTGAATGAAAAGATGCTCATAGGTGCATCTTTCTGTGGTGGGCTTGTGGCATTAACTCAGCTGACACTGGTGTGGACATGCCTTCCCATTGAGTATTCTGGCTTTGCCTCCAGGGACCCTTGTAGAGAACTTCCTTGGTGCTAAACTAGAAGTCAGCGCCCCTGGTGTAACAGCGGAGAGGGACCCTGAGGGAGCAGCCCTCAGGAAGCAGAGTGAGGACCAGTCCGCTGCATGACTGCATGGAGAAGGGGGTTCTAGAGTGGACAAGGGATGAGGGGGGCACTTTGGGGCAGAGGGAGAGGCCTGCACAGCACAGGACAGCAGTGTGTGCCAGGGGCCCAATGGGGAGCACCGTTGTCCCCTCCCAGGACCTCAGTTTTCTCACCTGTAGAATGAAAGGGTCGGCTGATGATATCACAGTAAAAAGAATTCTACGACAGTTGTAGCGTTTTGGGTCCGCCTGTATTTATTTAGTATCTCTGAGTTAGACTTGATGCAGTGTCTCTTTAAATGTTAGAATGTCATAAACGAAATGGAAAGCGGCTCGAATGTGGACTAGAGTGATTGCCGCAAACGGCCCCGATGCTGCACTTTTACACGGACTTTGGGTCTAGATTCGATTCTGCCGACAACTGTGACCTGACAGCACTCGCTCCACCTCTGAGCGCTCGCTTTCCTCATCTCTGTGACGAGGGCGCTGAAGCAGTGGACACGGAGGTCTTCTCCAGCTCCCTCTCTATTATTCCTTGTTGAGAGCAATAGGAAGAAGCAACTCTGAGGAAATGGAGGCTCCCGCCTGCCTACTGACCTGTTCGAGGTCCCGGAATTGACAAGCGACTTCTAGACCTGAGCCCAGGCTCAGTGCCTCCGAGCTCCTTTCCCGACTCCAAGCCTCTTGGTGGACAACCAACCGGGACCCGCCACGACCATCGTGCATCACCTGGCTACTCCAGCGGTTCTGCGAATCTGCTTCGAGAGGTCGATCTGTGGGAGAGAGTTTGCGGGGCACGGAGAAGGAGGACCAGCGAAGGTGACGGGGAGAAGTCTGGATTTCCAAGGACAATGGGTAAATCTGGGCAGAGAGAGTTTAGGAGGGGCTGCAGAGAAGCCCGAGATAAGTGAAGAGGCAGGAGGAGGTGCCGCCTGGAGAGAAACGCAGGCCAGGGTGCGGGAGCCAGGGAGTACCTGGTAATCGGACGCTCGAGATTACCTCTGTAAAGTGCAGTTTGTAAGAACAATGGTTATCATCCATATGTGTGCCACTTTCTGTTGAATATTTAGTTACGACATTCTTGATATTGATACAATGAGCTCCAGCAACCCCTAGTCTGCTTTCTGTCTCTATGGATTTAGCTATTTTGGGTGTTTCAAGTAAGTGGAAGCATACCATGTGTGACCTTCTGTGTCTGGCTCCTTTCACTTCGCATCATTTTTTGAGGTTCATCCAGGTCGAAGCCGGTATCAGTGCTTCATTCTGTTCTATGCCTAAATCCTATTCTGTTGTATTTTGTTTATCCATCCATCTGTGGAAAGACACGTGAGCTGTTGCCCACTCCTAGCTCTTGTAAACAAACAGCGCCGCTGTGAACAGTCACATAGAAATATTTATTTGAAAACCCCTTTCCAGCCCTTGGGGGTATATGCCTATGGACAGAACCACGAGTCATCGGATAACTCTGTTTAACTTTTTGAGGACCTGCCAGACTTCCCAAAGTGGCTGCACCATTTTACATTCCCCTAAGCAATGTGTGAGCGTTCTGATTTCTCCACATCCTCACCAACACTTGTTATTTATGTGGGTTTTTAAGTAGTTATTATAGCTGACCTAGTGTGTACGGAATGGTATGCCATTGTGGTTTTGATTTGCATTTTCCTCATGACTAATGCCCTTGAGCACCTTTTCCTGTGCTCATGGGCCTTCTCGTCTTTGCGAAGGTGTTGGCAGGTGTGGCGAATCTCCAGGGATGGTGCAGTGGCCAGGGCAGATGACCTGGGTGGGGAGGGAACACTTGCTGGAACCTGGAGACGGCAAGGGCGTGCACAGGGCCCAGCCAGAGCTGAGAGTTGGATTGAGGGCGGCAGTCAGGTCACTGTGACCTGCAGGGAGGGAGTGGGGGTGAGGGGGATGGCAGGGGGACCCACACCTCATTCTCCATCCTCTCCGTCCTCTCCTCGTTGGCCCTTGCACCATCAGCCCCTAAGGGGCCCTTTGAGTCATGGAGAAGGGGAAGATGGGGGCGAGGGGAGCAGGAGGGAGATGCGGCACAGTGGGATCGTTTCCTGTAGTCCGTGTGTCTGTCCTTTATCTGTTGCCTTCCCCTATCTGCTGGTAGTGACATTGGCTGGCCACCATCTTCTTGAGTTTCACACATTCATTGCAACATCTAGTGAGGACAAGATAAAAGACCATTTCCAGAACCACTTGGGGAGGATGGAGAAAGGGCTTTTCTGGAAACCTCCAGCTTCAAGTCTCATTGATCCCACTGGGACTACAGGGCCCTTTGAACTAATTTGCTAGCAAATTCCTGGGAAGGTTTTGAGTCAGTTGGGCCCACACCCAGGAACTGCAGGAATTTGCACTTCCTGGGAGAAGGGGAATCCCAAGTGCAATCAAGAAAGAGGAAGGATGGTGGGGGAAACCCACAGTGGCCTTCTTTGGGGCTTCCTTGGGCGTCTGTTTGATGAGAGCCCACACTTTTTCCGCACACCGAACCCTTGCTGCAGGGCTGATGCTGGGCAGAGTCCTGCGGGCAGCATGCCTTCCCAGGCCTCCTCCGAGGGTCTCCCGCCCCCGTGATATCTCCCCTCTGGCTCAGGGCCATGGTAACCGTTCCAGAGAGCAAGGCCTGACTCCATTAGAACCAGAGGCCTGAGTTCAGCCAGGAGTTCAGGAAACAGGATCTGTTTGTGGATATTCCACAAAAGACAGAATTGAAAAAAATCCACCTGTTGTATGATGCCATTTATATGAAATCTCCAGAACAGGTAAATCTATAGAGACAGGAAGTTCACTGTTTCATTATTGTTGTTATTATTGTTACTGTTTTTGCCAGGATTGGGTAGAGGTTGGGCAGTACTGCTGATGGGTATGGGGCTTCTTTTGAGGGCGATGGAAATAGTCTAAAGTCAACTGTGGTGATTGTTGCCCAACTCTGTGAGCTGTGTTAAAGCCGTGGAACTGTGGACTTTAAATTGGCGAATTGGATGGTATATGAATTATATCTTGACAAGGTTGTCGTAGATACAAAGTTACATAAAAGCTTGGGCTGGTTCCATTTGCTTTGATTTAAAGTTGAAGTTAATTGCTCTTGTATTCCCAGTAATAAAAATGATCTGTAGCTTACACCGTTTCCTTTTCCCTCCCTCCCTCCCTTCCTTCCTTCCTTCTTTCCTTCCTCCCTTCCCTCCTTCCTCTTCTCCCTTCCTTCCTTCCCTCCTTCCTTCCTCTCCTTCCTTCCCTCCTTCCTCATCTCCCTTCCTTCCTTCCCTCCTTCCTTCCTTCCTTCCCTCCTCCCTCCCTCCCTTCCTTCCTTCCTCTCCTTCCTTCCCTCCTCCTTTCCCTCCCCCCACTCCCAGTTCCCTTTGGGAGTGGTGGCCTTTGTTTCTGCCACGGGGTTCCCCTTTTTTTCTTTCCATTTTGGCTAATATCGTAAACCATGGGGTCAGACTCATTTAAGATTTTACGTGTTTGTGGCAAGGCAGAAGGGTCCCGTGTCAGCCCGGCCTCCTGTGTGACCAGAGCGTGTCTGATTGTGACACACTCTGGTCTGATTGTGATGCAGTCTGCTCTGTCACCCTGTCTCCCGGGCAACACAACTGTCAGGACTCAGGCGTTGTGACACCTGAGGCTGAGCCAACGGCATTTTCCTTAGTTGGTTTTTGTCTTCAGAGCAGGTAACACTTGCTGCACCTTGGAGACAGTAACTGCAAAATAGAAGAGATTTTGATCCTCTTCAGGAGGAACGAGTCTTGATTTTGGAGAAATTTTACTTTCAAAAGAAGTCTTAGAGACCTTGGCTGAGCCCAGTAAGTTAACAGGCAGGACTGTTCCTGAGAAGCAGAGATGGGTTTCCAGAAAGAAGTTGGAGGGTTGGATTTGTCTCAGCAGTGGTGTCCTCTGTCGTAGGCTTCCCGGAGGAGGGCCGGAAGGTCGTCTGTCTGGGGCTTTCTGTTCAGCTGGAAGCTGGGGGGCGGGCCAGGTGCATGTAGGTCACATGACATATTTCCCTGTGCTTTAAAAGGAGCCTCAGTTTCTCATTTGAACACTCATACAGAGGTCTGTCTGATGTTTCCCTTTTTTGTTTTCTCTCTCTTTCCGATCATGTATTCATTCAACAGGCATTAATTCTGTACCCGTAAAGCCTGTGGCATCACGTGTCAGGTGAGTTTATTACAGTGTCGAGTCTTACACACAAGCTGCCTCTGCCTTCAGGAATGAGGTAACACGGATGAGTCAGATATCTGCTCTTCCCTTTTCTCCACCAGACTGTCCTCTCTCGCTTTCAAAGCCTTCTTCTTCCAGGAAGCTTTCCTTGATCAAACCTGCCCTTTTGTAACCATTCAGCAAATGCTGCTCTGCACCTGCTCTACGTCTGCCCCAGTGCCATGGCCTTGGGGGTCAAGATCAGAGGAATCCTGACCCGTGTGACAACTAGATGAACCTTCCAGACATTATGCTGTGCGTGCTAAGCCAGTCACAAAACAGACGAAGTACTGTATGATTCCCCATGCTCATATGAGATACCTAGAGTAGTCAGATTCATACAAACAGAAAGTAGAATGGTGGTTGCTAGGGGCTGGGGGAGGAGGTTGCTAGGGGCGGAATTGTTAAACAGATGTAGAATTTTAGTTTTATAAAATGGAAAAGCTCTGGAGATTGATTGGACAATAATCTGAATGTACTTTACTGAACTGCACATTTAAAAGTGGTTAGAATGGTAAATTCTATGCCGTGTGGGGTCTTTTTTTTTAATCATAATTAAATTTAAAAATACGTATATATGTAACCAGTCCTTTAAAGCAGACATAGTCTAAGTCCTGAGAATTTTCTGGTGAATAAGCCCGACAAGGGCCTCTCCTCGGGACCGTCCACCGCAGGCAGAACCCACAGCTGTACAGCAGTCCCACACGGCTGCTGCTGCCTGACCCTCCTGCAGATGAGGAAGTAGAACCTGAGATGTGGAACTGCTTGGCCAGGTCCCCAGGATGAAAACCACCTCCGGGGTGGGAGGGCTGGGGACCTGGAGCAGGGGGTCGGCCTGGCGGGCGTGGCAGGAATTGGACACACAGACAGGGCCTGGCTCAGCGCGCAGGTGCAGGGTGCCGGGAGCATGGGCCAGACACCGTGACACAAGTGTCAGCGCTGTGCCTTGGGCCTGGCAGTGGGGGCAGCACACATTTGCCCAGTGAAAGCTCTTTGTTAGGTTGCGACTTTGAACTTGCTGCTCTGTGAACTCAGAAGTCCCTCTTCCTGTCTTTTCTGTCTGGTGTTCCCCCATTCACCCCTCAAAGCCTGCGGGAAGCCTCTCTGTGATCAAGCCTCTGTATTGTGTCTATACTCTGTCCAAAGTTCATTTTTACAGGTTCCAGCAGCTACTAACTCACCTTTCTGCCTTCCACTGGAGGGAGGTGCTCAGCTTGGAGGGACACCTAATAGCATCTGTTGAATTGTTGTGCGAATGAATGAGTGAATCTAGATAATAGAGACAAATATTTATTGTGTAGTTGTATAATATAATGGGCATTCATTAGACTTGGTTACCTGTAGACGTGATGAGTGAGGAATTCCCTTCCTTTTCTTATCAGAGGTGCAAATATTCATGGATTCCAAGCCTGGGATTTCTGAGCCGCAGACAGGTGGAGACTGTGGGATGAAACCTCAGGCGGGGGCAGGTGTGCTTTGGGGGACACTTCGGGTGGTCCGAAGGAGCTCGTTTAAGGCTCCTCACTTCTCAGATTTACAGCCTCTACGGGCTGCACTGGGCTCTAACCAGATGAGATTTGAACATTTCTAAGATAAGCCTTTCTTTCCTTTGCTTCTTTTTTTCTCAAGTTTTCAAAAGAGATTATTATTATCATTATTATTTTGAAAACATTTTATTGTTCAAGTACAGTTTTTTTTTTAAATTTTATTGTTGTTCAAGTACAGTTTGATTCTGAGATGCCTGCGATCACAACGTACGTTTTTGACATCATCACGGCATTGGAGGCGAGGACACAACCTCTGCCGCATTAAGTTTCATTGCTAGGAAGACACGTTTTTTTCTCAGCAGCAATAAAACGTGAAAATATGGCTGTCACCGAATGGAAGGAGTAATGCAACTGCAAACACGGCTGGGCTGCTGGGCGGGCGAGGCTGATGGCACCTACTCCAGGGAGTGAGGAGTGAGCTGGAGTGGTGAGGCTGGTCTCGCTCACTTGTCACAGGTCTTTTTTTAGTCCTAGCACCAGGGGGGAGATTCATACATCGGGAGCCTGTCTCCTGAGGCTGCCGCTGCTCTGAAAGGCTGACGGGATTCGGAGGAAAGAGGAGGCTCCTGGAATCAGACAAATCTAGGTTCCGCGCACTGGCTGGGAAAGCTCTAGCAAGCGGCTCATCCTGTAGAGCCTCAGTTTCCATTTCTGTAGAATGGGACAATAGTAATACCTATCTCCTAGGGTTGAGAGGAGGATTTCAGAAGTTATTGTCTGTGTAGTGTCCAGTAACAGGCAGGAAACATGCAATATGTGCCAGCTCTGGTATCTGTCTCAATTACTGCTTGCTCAGCCAGAGCTGTGGTCTCCTTTAAGACTGTGTTCAGAATGGCCGTTGTGCTTCTCACTGTAACTGAAGGTGCCCATGTGCTGCTCCTGGAAGGTGACTTCCAGGCCTCAGTTACATCCTCCCTGGCTGTCCCTGGGACAGTGTCCGGTGGCCAACAACACGATGACCAGCTACAGGAACCATGTCCCCGGTGCTAGCCTTGTTGAGTCAGGACCTGCTGACGTCCTTCTGGTTCTGGGTTGTCACCGTGGTGGCAGTTGGCCACCACACCCTGCTCTGGGCTGACATTTCTCACATCCCTGGCTGGGGGCTGTACTTGGGAATAGTAGTTTGTGAGTACTTCTAGCCTGCCCCATGGTGGCCAAGGACAAGGTCTCGGGCATAAAGTTTCAGGTGTGACTTCAGTAGCATGTGCTTGGCCTTTACTGGGCTTGTGAACGTGAAGACAGTGTGTGGGGGCACCATCATCAGCTGCTCCCCTGCCCTTTTTACCAGAGAAGACACAGGCTCAGAGAGGTGAACTTCATTGCCCAAGATCACACAGCAGTTACATGGGAGAGCCAGTGTGGGAAGGGACGTCTCCCTGCCCCAAAGTCTCTCCTCTCGTCACTCCTCGGGAAACTCCCCCGGCACCAGGCTGCCTTCTCCTACACAGGGAGCCCAGGAGAGCAGCCGCACAGATGGCTGCATGCTCAGCGTGCACACTGAGAGTAAACGCCATGGTTTGAAAGGCCCTCGGCTGTACTATTAGAACAGCTGGTAGCACCACGAACCCTAGGCAAATCTGGGGAGATTTCACATGCCACACTGGGAGCCTTCCAGGGGACCCAGAAGGGATCGTGTGCTTCTGTGGAGGCACAGACTGAGATGAGTCTGGTCCTGCCGGCTTGAGGAGCGGGTCGTGTGGCTAGCAAGTGCAGCTGGCAGGCCTCCCCGTGCCCCACTTGGCTGTTCTCTCCTTGGGTCGCTGAAGCTGTTTCTCTGGCATTTGCTTTAGTTTAAGAGGCATGGAATTCTCAGGATGCAACTTTTTAAAATGCTGAGGATTTACTAATTATCTCCGGTATGTAGGTCCCTTCGACACCCAGTACATTGCCTTTTTCTAATCACCTGTGAGGTTATTTGATTAAGGTCTGATTCTCTTAAACACGGGCTCTAAGCAGAGCCCGTCTGTTTTGCTAACCGTCATTATATTCTTGATATTTAGCTTAATAAATATTTTTTTCAATAAATGAATGGATGGACAGATGCATTTCCCCAACAGAGGATCCTCATCACAGGATGTGCTGGTCAGTGGGAAGCAGCACAAATAAGGCACTTGCTGCATGTTTGTGAGGCAGGTCCTAGGACTCTTTGCTCATCCTGTCTGTTGTTTCTAAACCTGCCCTCCTGCCCCCACTGGACTGTCAGCGGAACCTGCTGGACTCCACCTCCTCGCCGCCTGGCCCAGTGTGCGTCCAGTCAGGGAACAGGATGTATTAAGTCACGTGGCCACAGTCATTGCGATTCATCATCCAACAAAGCAGCGGCCCTGCTGTTTCTTTCTTTTTTTTTTCTTTTTTAAGATTTTATTTATTTTTGTTTTTAGGGAGAGGGGAAGGGAAGGAGAAAGAGAGGAAGAGATACATCAATGTGTGGTTGCCTCTTGAGTGCCCCCAGCTGGGCACCTGGCCCACAACCCAGGCATGTGCCCTGACTGGGAATCAAATTAGCGACTCTTTGGTTCATAGGCTGGCACTCAATCCACTGAGCCACACCAGCTGGGGCTGGTGTTTGTAATCATGGATCCTTCACGGTGACCCCTTTGGAGAGGAGGGACCCAGACTGTCTTCGATTGTTATTTTAACCAGTGAGTGAGGCAAGGGCATGGGGCCCTGGGTCCAGAGATGTCAGCATTGCTAGGCAGAGCACCTCAGCCTTCCTTGGCTTCGTTGGGGTCTTGTCTGCTTCCTTCTAGCCCAGACCTTGATTGGGCCATCCTGGGCAGACAGAGGCAGGAGGAGCTGCCCATCCTGAACACTTGCTGGTAAGCAGGGGGTGGGTAGGGTTGGAAGAAATTACAGGAGTCCAGAGTTACCTAGGCAAAGGCCACAGGTGCATACCTTGGGTTTCCTTGGGGCAGGTAGGGAGGCGGGACTTATTGCTTGCTAGTGGATATGGAAACCGAGAGACCTAGTAATTGGTATGAAATCTCAGTAACCACCTCTACATCTCTGGATTCACCATTGAATCATTGGCACAGGAAAGGAGATTTAACTCACCTATTTGGAACAATCAGAAAGTAATACAGAACGAGTTATATTCTATCGTAATCCATACTGCCTTGTTTAGCGTAGTGAGTAAAGCCTTGAACTTCAGTGTCAAGCCATTCCCAGTTCGAACCCTGAGTGTACCATCACTAGCTAGCCATGTGACTTGGAAATGTTACATCACTTCGGGGCGGGAGCCTCAGTTTCCTTATCTGTAAAATGCAGACAATCACAGCTGTTTGCAGGGTTATGGTGAGGATTGAATGAAATAATGAACTTGCCTAGAATGGGCCTAGTAATAGAAATTACTCAATAATGGGTCACTATTGTCATTGTTATTATTACTATTAGTAAGAGTTCAGAAATGGGTAGCTTGCTAGGCTGGGGGTATTGGAGGAAGTTTTTGGAAGAAGAATTTCAAGGGAGGGGTGCCTAGACAAGTTGGGCTTTGGGTAGATGAGAGGAAGATTAGCATAGTACGTGTTGGACTACCTTCTTTTGGTCCCTGATTTTCTAAGGACTGCTTCCGCAGAACAGGGAAGAACCACATCGTTAAATAGGAAGACTGTGTGCAGTGATGATGTAGGAAGTAAGGAATTGTCCAGGCTGTAGCCAGCTGCAGATGACTCAGGAGTTCCTAATGTCCTCTGGAAAAGGATGCGAATCCCAACATCCGCAAAGTCCTGTCGAATGAGACTCAGCACCTATTTGGGGATTTGGCAGCAACATAGAAGGGTTTGTGTACCCAATGATTTATGTCTCTTATTTCTGCCCGGCACGCAGGAACCGCTGTCCTGACTGACATACCGTAAGTCACAGAATAGAATTTCAGCGGAAAAGCAGGAATGTGGGTGGATGAAAAATGCGGTGCTTGATGATAATGAATTCTGGTTCGCTCTGGCAGGTAGACACTTTAAATCTTTCATCACTGGTGGCAGCAGGAAGTGAGCGGTTGTAGAGAAGAGCTCAGGGGTTGGTATCCCGTGTTCACTGATGTATTTACTGAGCACTTACTTACAGACTCTGTCCTCCTTGCCCGTAACTGGAGCCCACTCCAGAAGGCACAGAGGGGTTTTATGAATGTCTGAGCCCTTTCCCTGGCCTTGCTCGGGCACTGGTGCATAAATGCCCCAGCCTCCTTACCCCCGGAGGGCATGACTCTGAAATGTGTTCTCCACTCTCAGAGGGGCCCAGGGAGGATTGTGCCTGAGGCTTCTAAGCGGTAACCTGCATGACCTTGGACACATTCCTTCACCTCTGAGGGTCAGCTTCTTGTGGGAGGATTGTGCAGACTAAATGAGACAACACTATCACCACCACCACCGCTAGGACCATTCATTCATGAGTCCTGGGAAGCAGGCGTGTTGCTCGGTGCTTTCACTGTGCGACGTTACTGATTCTCACAGGGACTGGATGAGGTGAGTGCTTTAATTATCCCTGTTTCAAAGATGAGGATGTTTCCTTGAGATTACGAACATTCTTTTGTTCTTGGCACTTCTTCAGGTGTCTAGAAGAATCCCTGGTAATTGATGGTACAAAACAAATATTTGCTTCATGAAAGATTGAATGAATGAAAGCAAAATGGAATTTTTTTTTCTAGATACTAGTAGTTCGCTGGTTCTAAGAAAATTATGTTAATTGAAATGCATCATTCATTTTACCCTTACATGGTCTCAGAAAGGAAATAGCCTTAAAATCCTAACAGTATTTATCTCTGGGTGTTGGGATAATAAGAACTTTTCATTCCATGCCTTACTATTTTTCGTGATGGACCTAGATTACTTTCATAGCTGGAAAGAGATGATCTCTGTTTGAAAAAAAAAAAAAAATCAGCCCCAAAGCATGAATGAGCGCCACCCTGACAGACGCAGAAGCTGACCTAATTTGAGTGGGTTCGCAGGCGAAGGAGTGGGGTGTGACCTGACTCTGCTGTCGCAGCTCACACGGCTCTTTCACACGCCACCTCTCTGGAGGTTCACGCCAGTCGAGTGACGCAGGCCGGGCTAAGATTAGCGGCCTCATTTCACAAACCAAGGGGCCTGGGTACCAAAGAGGCTCACCGACCGGGACGCGGCTTTGCTGGGGCAGAGCTGGGTCGGAACTCAGGGCATCCGACTTCCCACTCTGTCCTGGGAGCCTCTCATGAGGACGCATAAAAGGAAGTGGAACACGGGCCGGGGTGGACCAGGGACTCGTGTGACAGCTGTTTCTGAGTGTCTGCAAGACCCTTTTATAGAGGGAAAGCCTGGCTGGGATTTTCTGCGCTGGACAACCTGGGTTGGAGTCCCATGTCCGCCCCACACTGTCCTGGACACGTTACAGCGTGTCTGTGAGCCTTGACTCTGTCGTCGGTAAAGCTGGCCCGACACCTGCCCTGCAGGAACGTTGGAGGGCATCACACCTGTGCTGTCCGTCCGTGGGCAAGGCTTCCAGTTGTTCCCAGCCCGTGCTGACACTCATCCGTGTCCATCAGTTGGTGTTCCCATGTGTATTAGTCCGTGTCTACCAAGTAAGGAAAACCTCAGGATTGCAGTGGTTTGCTTCAGTGCGTGTTTATTTTCACGCTCATGGGTCTGTGGGTCAGTTGTAGTGAGTTAGTCTTGGCTGGCTCAGGCCGGACCTCAGGGTGTGTGCAGGTCTGTCACCGGGTCGTTCATCGGCTTGGGGTCCAGAGGGAAAGGCAGCAGCTGACAGGACCTAGGGAGACTTACTCCTGTCATGGCCCGGTGCAACAGGGAGGGACTTGGGCCCGGCACACTGTCACCTCCATCCACGTTCCATTGGCTAAACAAGTCAGTGGTCCCATCTAGAATCCAGGGGGACAGGGAACTAACCACCATCCCCATAGTGGGACATGCTACAAAGTCCATGACCGCGGGCAGGGGCATGTCACCAAATTCAGGTCGGGAGTGAAGAGTGAGGAGCTGCCTTCCAGCCTTTCTAGGCACTGTCTCAGCTTGTGCCCCTGGGTGAAGCCAGGAACACAAAGGCAAAGAATTCAAATAGTGGCCTGGGAGAGGGACTCATGATTTATGCTAGCAACAAGGCTTTCCTTTTCACAGACGTGTGCTGGGTAAAGTTGCAGCTGGGAGGCAAATGTTACAGGAAGATCACGGTGCAAGATTCTGAGGGGGACCCATGTTTCTGCTTCTGCCGCTCCCACGCGGTCTTGATTGCTGTGGCCTTGTGGGAGGCTTGGAGGTTGGGAGATATGAGTCCGTTTCCAGGTCGATCCCGAGTCCATGACAGTTCCATAAGAACTTGGGGGTGAGACTGTCAATTCCCCATCTAATTTACTTGTGCGATGGACAGTTCAGAAAGATTCGGTCAGTCGCCCTCAGCATTTAAGTTTGGAGGAAGTGGTTCAATCATTTGTCTGACAAACATTGATTACTGTTATGGAGGGCTCACATTGTGTGGTTGAAGTAAGACGTAGGGAAGTTCAGGAGTTCACCAGGCAAAGAGGGCGAGCGAGAAAGTGTCCCAGGCCTGGGGAACAACGTGGGCAAAGGACCTGGGACAGAAGGACCGGGCGGGTTCCAGGATCTGAAAGCAGGTCATGTGTCTGTAGCGGTGAGCCCAGGTGAGCAAGAAGAGGCCAGAGAAGTGGGCAAGAGTCAGACCGTGTTCATTGCTTTGGGTTTTTATCCTAAAGCAATAAGAGGCCACTGGGAAATGTCGAGCTGGGGTGAGAGGCGGGGAATGGCACGGCCAGGTGGGTGGTCTACAATTTTCATTCTATCTGTCGGCCCTTGGAAGGTGTGGACCTTATTTGGATCTGGATTTTTCAAAAAACAGTTGTTAATTTTTTTTAACATTTATGAGGCTTAGAAATCTGAACATTGAGTATTGGGTGAATTGAGGAATTCTCTTTTTAGGTATGACAATAGTATTGCAGTTCTAATTTTATAAAAGACCGTATCTCAGAGGTACACACTGTACTATTTATAACTAAAAACTAATACGTCTGCAGTTTGTTTTGAAATAATAGTGTCAGGAGGGGGAAGGGTTAGGGTGCGGACGGAGTTGGATTGGTTTTGCATTGATGGTGGTAGGGGCTGGATGGTGGGTCTTTGGGTGCATGATACTCGTCTCTGTTTTTGGTGTTTACAAAATTCTCCGTAATAAAACGTAAAAAAAGAAAAAGATAATTCTAGCTGCTGTGTGGGGGACCAGATGTCACAGGAAGAAATGGTGATGTTGGGGGCCAGTTAGGAGGCAGCTGAGGTGGCCCAGTGGGAATGATGGAGGCTTGGTCCCAGGCCATGTCTGTGGGGGCTGAGAGAAGGGACTGAGGGAGACAGGACTTGGGGAAGGATGGGATGCAGGAGTGATGGAGATGGTGGGTCAAGAGCATCCCTCAGGTTTTGGCCCCAGGTGGACATGCCACTCTGAGCTAGGGATCACTGGAGAAGGAGCACACGGGTCCCTTAGTTCATCTTGCTTTCACCTCCGCTGCTCCAGGTCCCATCCACTCTGCAAATACCGAAGCTGTTCCCTTATGTAACACCTTGTATCCCAGACTTCCTGTGCTCTGTGCACTCAGCGATTAATTAAGCCTTGATAGGCACGAATTAATTAAAATCCTCTCTCAGGTTCAGAGGGGCTGAAATATGTATCTTCATCTCTAGCTACCCCTTTCCTGGGGCTAGTTCCCTTTGCTGGGGACACCTCTGCCTTCCTGTGTGCACACAACTGCAGGTGTCTGTCTGTCTGTCTGTCTGTCACAGCTGTTAGCACACTTTCATTTCTCGTTTAGGAGCCTAGGTCTCTGGAAGGTAATGACTTGTAAATTGCTCTCCCCGGTAGAGCTAGAAATTGAGTACGAGGTGATTCCTGAGCTCCCGCACGACACAGTGATGGCGGTGTCAGCCCCAAAATGGGTTGCTGGCGTGGTGGCTTCCTGGCCGTGTCCCTCCATGTGCCTGGACAGCCGCCCTGTGCTGTGAGAACATCCCTGACCAGGGTGCTGGCCTCCAAATGAAATCATATACTGATCTGAGACAGAATCTGCTGCCCAGTCCCACTGGATGACTCTTGTCACTTTCTTCCTGCCCCTCATCCAGGTCATTTTCTGGTGTGACAGCTGAGACATGAGATCTTCGGGCTGCAGGCTCCCCAGTTTTTCGAAAGATTCACTATGGAATCGGTGAGTGGTCTTATCTGTCCTGTCCAGAGAGCCTGGCCTGGGAATGCGGAGGGATTCTTTTGGGGGCATTGAAATGCGCAATTTGACCAAACCCGAGCACACGAATGTGACGGAGATACCGTGAGTGTGAGTACTTGTGAACAGATCACTAAGGGGCTCTTGTAGAGCTTTGGACTTCTCAAAGTGTTTCCTGTCCCCCGATCTGTTCCCTTCACGCAGAAGGAAAGGTGGGGGTGCTGGACCCCAGTGAGGTTGGAAATAGCAGTAACATGGGCCGCGCCCACAGTAAGAGGCACTGTTCTAGCTGCGTGGATTTTCAGAAACATTCCTTCCTTCAGTCCACCCAGTAATCCCACCAGACATGAACTACTCCGTCCATTTCATAGATAAAGCACTTGCCCAGCTGGGTGTGAGGTCAGTTTGTCCAGGTCTCCTGCCTTTTTCCTCTATCCAGGGGTGTCCAACCTTTCGGTGTCCCTGGGCCACACTGGAAGAAGTGTTGTCTTGGGCCACACATTGAATACACAAATACTAACGCAAACAAAACAATCTCATAATGTTTTAAGTAAGTTTACGACTTTGTGTTGGGCTGCACTCACAGCCGTCTGGTGCATGTGGCCCTCAGGCCCCGGGCTGGGCACCCCTGCACATTGCCTCTCGGATTTGCCCCATTTCACAGCTGGGAATACTAGGACCTGGTATTGGAGCACCCGATGGAGCGTAAGGAGTCTGACCTCGGGGGATGGATATTTGCATTAGAGGATAACAAAGAATTACGCTAGGCAGAGGAGATACCGGGAGTCCAGAGAATCTTAGGTCACCAGGGTGCCTGACCCCGGGTTGACCTGCTGTGGCGGGCTTTTCCCAGAAGTCAGTTTAGTGGCAGAAAGAACATGGGGCCTGCAGTGGTGGTTGAACCCTGGCTCTGCCACCAGCTTTTTGTCTGACCTCAGGAAAGTCACCAACCGCTGGCTTTTCTGTTTTCTTATCTATGAAAGGGGTGGGGGCAGGGAGTGTGATGTTTATGTTTCAGGTTTTTTGTACAGGTCAGGAAAAAATGGTGTACACTATAGTGTCTCCTATAAAGCAGGCACACAGAGTATTACAATTATTCTACATTTTAGGTTGACAGCAATTTTCAAGGGTAGTTAGACAAGCAGAAGTGCCCAGAATGTGTGGCAGGGGGGAGTGGCTGGAGGCAGGGAGGCCATCCTGAGGGGCTGGATGGGACCCAGACACGAGGTGACAGAGGAGACACAAGGTGACAGGGGTGTTACCACTTCCCACGATGACAAAGACTGCCTGCGTATTGTCAGAGTTTGACAATTACAGGATTACCTGCAGTCATGTTTTATGTGGTTTTGTTTTAAATTGAGAATCCAACACAGAGGTGACATTAGTTTTGCAGGTGACTTTTTTGGTGATAGGGATTATAATTGCAATAACTTGGTGCATAATTTAGGATGAGGTTTTGCTGTGAATGATGTAAAATGTAAAAGAACATTGGTTTAATGAAGATAGAAGTGTATTTCTCTCTTACCGACAAGTTCAAACACAGGCAGGACAGCTGCCACAGCCGTATAGGAGAGACCCAGGCTTTGCTCCTGGGCACGTAGGGGATAATGACCGGCAGGGACATGGCATGGGCTCTGGAGGGCCTGCGAATGTTCTGTTTCCTGGGCTGGGCGCTGGTTACATGGGTGTAAAAGTTTCTTGAATGGGATACTTCTGACATAGACAGCTTTATATACAGGAAGTTCTCACTTAACATCATTTAGGTTCTGTGACTTTGAGCAAAATAACCTAGAACAAAACCAGTTTTACCACAGGCTAGTTGATGTGAACAAGAGCGTGCAGTTCCAACAGCATCTCATTAATGTTATAACGAAGTGATGTTAACCGAGGGCCTGCTGTATTCATATGTGGTTATATTATATGGAAATATAATATGAATACAGTGAAACCCCAGTCTTTTGCCTCTGACATAAGGTCCAACCCCTGTATTTCTTTCTTTCTTTGTTGGCTCATTCCGACAACACAGATCAATCAATTATGTACTACTTATGTGGCTAGGAACGGGGCTAGGTTGCTGGTGATACAAAGATGCAAGCAGCAGACACGGTCCTCTCCTCACGGGGCTTACGTCCAGAGGAAAAGGAAAGATGTTAACATGGTACAGATGGACAGCCCCCGTATCAGGCTCAGTGTGGGACACGCTAGGACATGTAAATCCGACCATGCAAATAACAGATTTCTGTCTCCACCAGTTCCTTTATAGGGCAGAGAGACTTAGGGGGCAGAGGAGTTGCAACAACACTTGGTAAGATTGTAATCACATTAAGGCTACATTAGAAATATAAAGTAGCTCCCTCTGTTCGCAGTCAACCAGCTCAGAGAAGCGGTCAGCTTTTCCTTTCCTTGTTCGTCTCTGTGTCAGATGCGGACCTCCCCCGGCATCTGTGGAGCAGACAGGGGTTAGAGCTTGGAGTTCAGCGGATGAGGGGGGAACCCACTGCAGCAGAGACGGGTTCCATTCATTAAGACATAGTCCAGAGACCTCTTACGTTGGCTATTAAAATAAGTGGGTGAATGAATGAGTGGTTGAATGAATGAATGACATCACACCTCACAGCAATGCATTTGTCATCCCTGGGGAAGCTCACGTCCAGGGAATGAAAGAACATGCTGTCTCCTTTATTTGCCCCAGATGCCACTGGGATGCAGGGAGGGGAGGGACAGCAGAGGGAAGCAGAACTGAGTTCTGAGCCAGCAGTACAAATCAGCTGGCTTTATTTTTAGGGTTCCCTCCATAGGTACAAACGAGCTGACCTAAACTCTAGGCTAGACAAGCCCCCCCCCCCTCCAAGCCCAGGAGAAAGCTCCGGGAATGTTCTCCCGCCTCTGCCTTTCCAAAGGTCAAGGCAGACGCCCTGTCACCCTCATGCTGCCAGCTGTCAGCCAGAATTGAATCTCCCTGAGCACAGCTGATGTCCCTTTTTGGCCGCAGGACAGGGGTCAGGAATAAATGCTGCACATGGATGGGAAATGCGTCCCTTGAGCTGAACACAGAAGCGCTGACCTCTCAACTCTGAGCTGCATTGCTGACATTGTTGGGAAAGTCGGCTGGAAAGCCTTAGGGTTTCTGGATGTAAAAGGAGAAGAAATGTTTTAGAAAAATACTAACATTCAAGTTCAATATAAGTGAGGCTGCTTAAAATCCAACTGGAAATGCCAGGGCAGCAGCCACTCCTCAGTTGGAAACACAGAGGAAGGCGTTTCCACCCGGACTGGGATTGGGAAGTGGTGATCTGGGTCTTGTTTCCTGCCCTCCCTTTATTTTTCCCTTCCATCCTTCAAAATTTATCAGGCGGCCCCTGTGGGCCATGCCCTACCCTGAATTTGGGGACAATAGAGGAATAAGACATTACAAAGCCTTCTTGAGCTTTTTCTCCTTTTGTTTTAAAAAGTTTGTTCTACAAATGTTTATTGAGCACCTGATTTGCTCCAGTCTCTGAGTAGTTCCTCCTTTTGCTGAGTTTATACTTAAGTTTTTTACTTGTTCACTCACCAAGCAGTTTTGGGGCACCTGCAGTATGCCAGGGACGTTGCCAACTGCTGGGATACCAAGGTGAACAAAACATAGCCTCTGTCTTGATGGAGCTAATGGATTAGACCAGGAGTGTCAAACTCATTGTCACCGGGGGCCACATCAGCCTTGTGGTTGCCTTCATAGGGCCGAATGTATTAGGACTGTATAAATGTAACTGCTCCTTAACAGTTAAGCGAGAGCTCAGCACTGCTGCTGGGTAGAAGAAACAAGGTGCCGGGCCGGATAAAACAAGGCGGAGGGCCGGATTCAGCCGTGGGCCTTGTGTTTGCCACCTGTGGATTAGACAATGTTGTTATTTGTCTCCTACGGCTGTGGTAACAAAGTACCACCAACTCACTGGCTTAATAGAAATGTATTGTTTTGTAATTCTGGAGTCTGGAAGTCAGGGACTGTTGTTTTCTCCATTGTGAGGACACACTCTGGAGATTTGGAGACTCTGTAAGGCTACTCTGCTGGTGAACGGCGGAAGCGGAATTCAGTTGCAGGAAGCCTGGCCCCGGAGCCTGGAACTCCCACTTTTACTCTCTGCCTGTTACTGTATCTTCCCTAGTCTCTAAGCAAAGCCTTTTTAAGATTAGCCCTTCCCCACTCCACCCCCAAATCTGAAAGCTTTGGGATCATTGTACAGTCAGCACAGCTTTCCTGGAGGCATTTAACTCAGCCGACCACTCCCTCCCCCTAAAAACCCTGTTTTCTTTGGACTTGGTGGCGTGCTGCCCGCCTGGGTTTCTTCCTGTGAATCTGCACTCTTTCTCAGTCTCAGAGCAGGGCGCCCCTTGCTCCAGCCAACTTCAGGTGTTGTTGAAGACTGCCTGTATGTGTGCTGACTCCTTCCAGATGACGTCTCTCACTCCACCTGTCCTCTGAGTTCCAGACTTGAGTATCCCCAGTGCCTCATGAATATCTCCATTTGGAAGTCTCGCAGGCACCTCAGACTTAAAAACCCAACATGGCTTTTTCTCCCAGCATCCCCTTGTGAGATGCTGTGCCTCTGCCTGAAACCCATCAGTGGTCCCAGGGCCCCTGACCATCGTACATAGAATGGAGTTCAGATTCCTTCCTATGGCTTGCAAAGGCCAGTGTGACCTGGCCCCTGCACCCGTGTGGGCCCCCACCCCATTCCCTCAAAGGCTTCAGCCACTGGCCTCTCTGGTCCCAGCACTCGGCCCGTGCTGTTTTTCTGCCTGCAGGGCCCTCTCCCTGCACCTCCTATCCCCCAAGGGCCTGCTCTTCCTGGGAGCGGCAGCCCTTATCCTGGAGTCCCCTCAGACAGACCTTCCCTCCCCGCCCCCACCTGACCAAAGCTCCTAGCGGACAGTGGTGATGACGGGTTGTCCACTGATGTCACCCTGGAGCCTGGCACAGTGCCTGGCACCTAGCAGATGTTCGGTCAATACGTTGAAATCAAATCAGTGGCCCCTGCTAAGCTAATCATGAACATAAAATGCCAATGCTAGGCCTGTTACTTGTAGGAGAATCCTGTCCCAAGGGAGGCAGTCCTAATAGGTGCATACAAGGGATTGAAAAGTGGGTGGGAACGAGTATCCAAACTCATGGGTACTGATTATCAGAGTGACGGTTCCCAGAGGGTTAGCGGGAGCGGGGAGGGCGAAATGGGTAAAGGAGGGCAGGTGTCTGGTGACGGACCGAAACTAGACTCTGGGTCTATGTAGATATGAAATTATAATGCTGTACAAATGAAATGTATATAATTTTGTTAACCAACATGATGTCAGTTAAAAAAAAGACGGAAAGAAACAATTGGGTGGGACCTGGGCTTTTTCAGATACCTTGGTTGCTGCTTTCGCATTTCTCCTTGCGGGGTTGTCCACAATGTCGGCCCTCTCAAAGATGATCCTAGGGAAACAGCAACCCCGAGACCCAGTCCATGTTAAAGTTGATTCAATTTGGGCTTAAAATGGAAACTGTGAGCTAATGCATTTTATAGAATTGAATGGAGAACCATTTTCTCTGTTAAAAAAAAAAAAAGAAAGAAAGAGGCGTGGAATGCTCTGTGTGGGTTACCGTCGTGCCGAACGCTCCTATAAAGGGTTCTCTGCAAATATTTGGGGTTTGGTGCTTAGAAGCAACCATGCCGGTTCCCCTGAGAATCGATCGCCACCACAGCAACGCCATGGCTTCCGAAGCGAGGGTGAGCTTGCCGCAGGGATGGGGCGGGAGGTGGCGCTGGCTGCGGCTTGCAGAGTTGTTGCAGACAGGTTATTAGCCCGCCTGGCTGCCGTGAGCCCCGCCAAGCTCATCACCGCGCCGCCTCTTCATCAGCAGCACGCCGTCCACGGTGACGTTCCCCAGCCACACACCCTGGCGGAGGCGGAGGCTTCTGGCTGCTCCTCCGGGGTGAGTTTTGGCCGTCAGACGTTTTCCAACACTGGGAGCCCGGTGAGGGGAGGAGGCTGGGCGTGGAGTTTTCACCAGGAGATCTGTGAGAGAGTGTGCGTCCACCGTGGGTGAGGCTCTGTGCTCAGGCCTGTGACCAGCGTGGTGGCGGAGGCTGCTGGATGAATTCCTTGTGCCCCCTGCCCCATCTTTCTTATCACCACAGAGGAGGGAGGGGTTCTCTAGGCAGGAGGAAAGGGAAGGTGACCATTATAACCCAGAATGAATGCTTGTCTGCAGGCCAAGTCAAAAATTACACAGCGATGCTGACAGCTTCGGTGTTGCATCTGAAAAGTTGTAATTGTCCCCTCCCTTGTGTGGGTCTGTCTGACTCATGGAGGAAAAGTGGTTTGTGTCTTTTTTTTAATCAGAGAGGACCTTCCCTGCTGGTCACCCGAGGTCATCCCATTTCACCTTGGAGTGTTCTGTCTGGTTTGAGTTTTCGATCGCTTTTGGATCACCTTTGTCTTATTTAGTATTAACGCGCCTGATGGGACCTGGAGGGCCACGGTGGAAAGTTGACTGACCACGTTATTAGCATGAGTATTCTTAGAAGCTTCAGGTTCCCTTCCCAGGGACCCACATGAGAGTGGAGATGAGTGCAACCTGTGCACAAGGGGCTGTCTCCCCCGCGAGCTGGGAGAAGGGCTGGCGGCCTGTCCTGGAGGGGCGTCAGAAGACGCGGGTGCTCCCGTGGTACCCAGACTGATGGAGAGATTGGGCCAGTCCTTTCACTTCTCTAGGACGCTGTGCTGTATCAGTTGGGCATCTTTCCGTGGCAAGCAGTGAAACAGAAAGAAAAGCCCAAGGGCAGATCTGGATTCAGGCACTCCTAGGTCACTTGGACTCGGTCCCTTGGTCTGTGATGGTACCACATATGTAAATATTGAGACTCTCCCGTCTTACACCTCCTTGCTCTGTGACCTTGGGCAAGCCCCTCACCCCTGTGAGCCCCGGTTTCCTCCTGCAGTGAGAACTAAAGGACCCAGTTCAGGGAAGCACCTAGCAGTGTCTGGTGCACAGTGGGCCCTCTTGGGTCCACCCTTCTCTCAGCTGGCTTCCGCCCCTTGCTGGCTCCTCGGGTCTGGGGCTCACCAGCTCCTGGCTTCATATCCACTGTAAAGAGAGTTTCTCTTTCTCCAAAGCAGTCAGGAATATGGACATAGGTCTCAGGGTCCCTGGCTGCGGGCATGTGCCACCAGCAGGGACATGCTGCCATCCAGGAAGTTATCCTCGAGGTGGCTGGAGCTTGGGGGAGAGGCCTGAGAAGCAAGCAGCCTGTCTGCCAGATCGGGCGGCGGTGGGATGTTATTTCCGCGGGAAGGTTGAGAAAAGAGCCTGCAAACCCTTGTTTTATGAGGGGGGTTTACTTAGAGAGGGTGGCAACGTGTCGGCCACATGCAGCAAGCTCTTCCATGCCTCTGTGCCTTTGCACATGCTGTTCCCTCTGCTGGGGATGCCATCCCCAGCCTGCACACCCCCATTGGTCTCCTGAGACCCAGCTCCTCCCCTTACCCTCCCTGGCCGCAGTAGCCAGCGCCACTGCCTGCCCAGCCCCTTCTCTGTCAGTAGTTGACTTTCCGTTTTGAAATAAGCACCTATAGGATGATTGACGGCCCTCTGTGCTGGGAATACAGAAGAGAAGAAATCCCAGTGCCTGCGTCAACACTAGATTCTTCTTCTCTGCTGTTTCTTCTCTATCCGAGTAGTTATTTGTTTATTGCTTATACAGCAAATACTATTAAGCACCTTCTCTTTGCCAGGCATTGCTGCAGGAGCTGGGGATTCTGTGGATAGGGGAAAAGATGGTAAAATCATTAATTACAGTAGCCTCAACCTACCCTCGGGGGATGTGTTCCAAGATGCCCGGTGGGTGCCTGAAACTATGGAGAGTACTGAACTTTATAAGCACTACATTTTTTTATACACACATACACACGATGAAGTTTAATTTCTAAATCAGGCACAGCAGGAGAGTGACAACAATAACAAAATAGAGCCGTTCTAACGATATACTGTAATAAAAGTTAAGTGAATGTGGTTTCTCTCTTTCGAAAGAGCTCCTTGTACTGTCCTCGCCTTTCTTGAGATGAATTGAGATGATGAGGTGAAGGGAGGGGCTCAGAACAGAGCACACCTTCAAGCCCCTACGCGTTTCATTTCTGGAATTTTCCATTTAACAGTTTCAGTTGACCACAGGTAGCTGAAACTGTGGAGAGCAAAACTGCGGATAAGCTGTGACGACTATAAATGGTAACACAAAAAGGTACTTAATGATGGTGTCTAACTTAACACAGTAAACAAAGGTAGAGATTGCCAGAGGGGAGGGGAGTTGTGGGAGGGGGCTGGGTGAAGAAGGGGAGGGACTGAGAAGTACAAACTGGTAGTTACAGAGCTGTCGCGTGGGGACGTAAGGTACAGTGTAGGGGATGGTGTCGGTCAGGTAGCAGAAACCACGTGTGGTTAGCCAGGTGGGCACTACACTTACCAGGGGGCTCACTTCGTAAGTTATATGAATGTCTAATCACTGGGCTGTGCACCTGAAACTAATATAAAATGATCTTGAATGTCAGCTGTAATTGAAAATTAAAAATTAAATTAAATATAAAAAACAGAAGTAAAACTAAACAAAGGAAAAGGGAGATGCAGAGATGGGGAGCAGGTGGGAGGAGGGAGCCTGGGGCGTGTGAGGAGGAGGGTGGCGACGGGAAAGCAGCGTGGCGACGTCTGGGTGCGGGCCGTTCCAGGTGGGGAGCAGGTGCAATGGTGGCACGTCCCAGGAGTGACACGAAGCAGGGCTGCAGCGGGAAGGGAGGAGGAAGGTGTGGACAGGGAGGCCAGGGGCCAGGTCGGGAGGCCCTGGAGACCCTGTGAGGCCCCGGGTCGGAGGGGAGCTGGTTGCCGAGCCCCCAGCTAGTGTCCGGAGTGTGGAAAGCTGCCTTGGGTTTTCTTCCAAGTTTCTTGGGAAGCCGTCGTCGTTAAGTCCTTGTCTGGCCTTGAGTTAGTGCATCTCGTTGGTGCCCCAACACTGCTTCCGGTCCGGCAGCCACTGGCCACAGTTGGCCACTAACGACTGAAGCGTGGCTGGTCTGAACTGAGATGCCCTGTGAGTATAAAATCAACCAGTTTCCAAAGACTTTGTCTGGAAAATAAGGGATATCAACTGTGGTATTCATAATTCTGTTGATCACAGGTTGGAATGGTACTATTTTGGAAATATTAGGTTAAATGGCACTAAAACAAATTTTACTTTTTCTAATGCAGTGCCTGAAAATGTACAACTGTTTCCCACCCAGGTACCTGGGATCATTCCCTTCCCTCTTTGTCTCAGGCTGTGCTTCTGGGGACTCGGCCTGAGATGAGGAGGAGACAGAGAGGGGTCACCTGTCCGATACAGGTGTAGGGGTGAGAGGCAGGGGGATGGGCTCCCTGGCCAGCCTTCTCCAGCCTTTGGACCTCTGAGCTGGAGGACAAAGAACAAGGCCACTGTGCCAGGCATGGGCATGGTATCTGGCTAGTCCGCGTGCTTCCAGCTGCCACACCCAGAGGGACAGGTGAGTCAGCAGCTGAATCAGGAAGGACAGAGCTGCCCAGAGGAGCCCGTGCGGTTCTGGCAGTGGGTCCCAGGAGTACGTCACGGCTGGAAGGAGGAGGGAGTGTTTATGGGTGCAGTGTCTTTCTAGCTCCACCTGTGACCAGGTGACTTTCCAGCTCTCGGACAGCAGTTGGGTATGCGGCCATCCATTCACTTCTGACGCTAACTGCCCAGAGTCAGTGCAGACCCCACAGTTAGGGGCTCATGCCCCTGGACTTCTCCTGCTCCTGATGCCAGTCCCAAGTCTCAGGGGTGCTTCTGACCGACAGGCTATAAATTGGGAGGTTTCTGCAAGCCTCTCACATTCAATAATTCGTCAGAATGACTCACTGAACTCAGGAAAGCACAGTACTTACTATTACCAGTGTATTATGAAGAACGCAACTCAGGAACGGCCAAATAGAAGACACGCACAGGGCGAGGCGTTCGGTGGGGGTGTGCACAGAGCTTCCGTGGCCTCCCTGGGTCGCTGCCCCCCCTGCATGTCAATGTGGCCACTAACCCAGAAGTTCCCTGTGTCTGTTGTTTAGGGGTTTTTATGGAGGTTTCATTACGTAGGTGTGATTGATTAAATCATTGGCCATTGGTGATGGAACTTCAATCCCTCTTCCCTCCCTGGAGTTCTCTCTGGTGGCGTTGTGAAGCTGTTTAGTCCCTACCTGGGAGTCATCTCATTAGCATACAGAAGACCCCCTTGCCTCCCACAGGTTCTAAGGGTGTTAGGTGCTGTGTGCCAGGAACCAGGGACAAAGACCAAATATATATTTTTATTACTCCGCAATGGGGCATAATATTAATGAGATCAGATGAGGAACACGTGGGAAGACCTGTAACTGGCAAGTTGCCTGGATTGTGGCGTGTTATATGTTGGCATGTGTATTGGAAGGAGGGAGCGAGGGAGGTGGTGAATCTCACTGTATAGAACTGCTGGTGTGCGTGCATTTCTCAAGCATGCAAAGCACCTACCGCGTGCTCATGTTGTGCCCAGGTCAGAGCCAACATTGCAACCAGATGGAAGCTTCTCAGCATCCAATCTGTTCATGACCATTGCCAGCTTAGAAGCTCAATTTGCTTTTAAGGCGAAGACCAAGTCCTTGGCATGACGTCCAAGGCCTTCCCTGGCAGCCCCTGCCTTTCTCTCTGCCCTCGGCCCTGATCTCTCTCAGCATGTGTCCTTCACTCTCATTGCACGGAGCCATTTTCAGGCCCCTACCTCTGACACACCTGTCAGACCTCCACCCACTTGTACTTGCTGGTTCCTCTGCCCAGGACACCCTTTGCCAGCCAGTTGACTCGCTTACTCCTCCAAGAGGCAGCTTAGCACCACCCCCTCTAGGCAGTCCATCCAGATTCTGTTTCCCTGTGGCTTTGCTATGTCCCCTGTGTTTATTTCTCCTGGAACTTCGGTCATTCAACAAATACGTATTGGGCACTTGCTATGTTGAAGAGACTGCACGGTTAACTCTAAGAATCCCTCCACTATCGATCAGCATTGATGAAGTGCCAGAGGCTTAGCTAACCAACTACATGTATTATCTCACTTCATTCTCATGCTGCTCTGTGAAGTAGGCACCAGTACTGACCCCACTTTTCAGGTGGAAACTGAGGATTAAAGAGGCTAACAGAGATAGCAAGTGACAGACCAGGATACACAGCCCAAGCAGTCCGAACCCAGAGCTCTTGTACTTCATTGGGAAAAAAATGTTGTCTTTTCATTGCATTATCCTGCAATTCTCTGTTTACTCTGCCCCCCTGATCATTCCAGGTCCCAGCAGGAAGCGGGTGGCACACTCAAACTAGGACAACTTGAGCAGAGTTTAATAAAGGACTCACTCGAGAGGTGTGGGGAAGCGGTTGGGACACCGCATGGGATGGTGGGCCACTCTCGGCATCTCTAAAGAGAAGCCCACTTTAATCTGTTTAGCTTCTCCCTACTTAAGATTGGTTGCTATCAGTCTGCCTTTGTTATGAATAAATGTATGTTGGAATCAACCTTGGCAGAGCTCTGAAAGCTCCAGGGACAGAGTTACCACTGGGTTCTGGAATGTGGCTATTTTCTGGCTAGAAGAGGTGGTTCTTTTGTAGAATCATTGAATGTAAAACAGCTTGGGCCAAATCTCTGTGTGTGTTTGTGTGTGTGTGAGTTATCATGTATATATGTTTTTATACTCCACTGTATTCCTTAGAGAATAGGGCCAATTGCATTATAAAACATAAAATCAGTGGAAAGATACATGCGTACAAATCAAAACCACAGGTATTCTGGAATATCAATACTAAGGGTGGAAGTGTAGCTGCGTATACCTCAGGATCTTCCTGAGTTGTTACTTTGAAAGTACAGATTTCTTCCTGAGCTTTCAATGCATAGATACGCAGTACTTTTATGAACATTATTGTACGTGTCTTTTGATGATCATATACATGCATTTCTGTTGGGTATATACCCAGGAGTGTAATTACTGGCTCATATGACTCTTTCATCCGAATTGACATCATCAAAGCAAATAATAATTATGATAATAGTTTCATGGAAAGCGATGAAGATTACACACAGCACAATTCCAGTTCTTTGCACTGAATGAACGTTATGGGAGGGAGCCATTGTGTTTTCGTGTACGTGAGCTCATTCAGTTTTCACAGGGGCGTTGCTGCGTTAGCCTCATTGCAGACCTCAGGAGCGTCAAGTGTTTTGCCCCGTGTCACACGGCTCGCAAACGATGGTGTCGGTTTGGTTCCAGGTCCTTCCACTCCTGATCTGGGCTCAGCGTGGCCACTGATTCTTTCCTTGAGATATTGGTGTTTTCTGCAAAGCCTTTGAGCACCAGTTATTTCTGATTTTAGGTTATCTTTGCTGGTCTGATTGAAAACCCTTCTAAAAGACCTGCCTGTGGCAGGGTCCCTTAGGATACAGCAGCACGTGCCGAACCTCCTCGGGATGAGAAAGGGTCCTCACTTTGTTGCCATCAGCTGAGCAGAATGGTTTGCCTGCATTAGCAGCCACGTGTATATAGAATTTCGTTTTGTGGGGGTGGGCGGTAGCAAATTTCTACAGTTTTTGTTTGTGTATTTTCCCTTCTGGGTAGCCCCTTCTCACTATTCCCAGCATAACTGCTCCGTTCAGTTTGCCGCAGGCCTAGAAACCAGCTCGCCACACTAGGGCTGAGTGTAAAGTACGAGAGAAAATGGGGGCCCAGTGAGAGCCGAGGGGGTGCTCCCGTGGTTAAAAGGCATGCATTTGGTGCATGGGCTTTGTAGAAGTGAACTTGGCTCCCTGGGGATCTGTGTGGTTCTTTCCCTCCCGGTTTCTGTGCTCTAGAAGAGATGAGATAGGGTGTGTGAGGGTGTGTGTGTGGCCACATGCAAAGCTGTGCACTATTAGGAAAGGAGAAAGTAGAGTAAAAATTCCGCTCCAGGCCCTGGCTGGTGTAGCTCAGTGGATTGAGCGCGGGCTAGGAACCAGAGGGTCCCGGTTCGATTCCCGGTCAGGGCACATGCCTGGGTTGCAGGCCGGGTCCCCAGTGAGGGCCATGTGAGAGGCAACCATACATTGCTGTTTCTCTCTCTCTCTGTCTCCCTCCCTTCCCCTCTCTCTAAAATAAATAAATAAAATCTTAAAAAAAAAAAAATTCCTCTCCAGTTCTTGAGAAAGGGCTGTAACAAGTTTTAATCTGAATTCTCTTTCTCCTCGCTAACTTGCATACATATATGAATGCTGCCTATAATACACAGTAACAGTGGAATTTTTTACCCACATAAAACACATTTGGGGTGCCAGGTCTAGCCATCCACACAGTGTGTGCAAAATCAGATAGATTAAGCTGTAGAATAAAACAGTGTGAAAAAAAAATCTTGTCTTCCTCCAAATGTCCCATTCTGACTTCTGTCATTGTGGCTTGAATTCTTAACCCTAAACAGAAAGAAGGATAATGAGAGAAAACCCAGTCTCGACCCCACAATATTATACCAGTCTGCTGTTGGGTCATAAATGATATACGGACTAATAAATACCACATCTCTCTTACGTAAACACACGAACGAACAATGAGACCGCGACTCTATTGCATTGTGGGAAGGCCACCGCCACTTGTCTTTCTGGCAGGGAAAATAATTCTGGAATTTTAACCGATCACCCTTGAAAACTGGGGCAGAATGCTGATTTTAAAGCGCAGAATTCTTTGAGGTTTATCATCCTACTTCCTGTTTGGAATCTGCCCTGTTTCTTCTCTTGTAACCAAATTGTTCAGGGTTTGTGCAAATAAACTTGCCTCTTCAGACGTCCACTCTGGGAGCCTGCTGGCTCCTGCGGCTGTAGTTCTGAATCCCTTCCTGGGATGACGTTTAAGTGTTTCTGATATGTATTGTCTGTACTCGGTAAATTGAGACCAGTCTTTGCAGTGATTCGATAACTTCACAAAGCAGGCATGGTGACTGTCCTCAGCGTAATTCAACAGGCTTCGAAGCCTCTGAGTATAGAATCTGAACCAGAGAGGACAAGCCGGGGAAAATGACTCTGTTAGAATCCTTCTAATGTGACCACTTCTGAGATTCGCTGTTTTTTGGTTCAATCTTTGGTTCAATCACGTTGGTTCAGCATGTTCCTAGGCCTAATATAAGTTAGGATTAGATTTCAACTGCATATCAACAAAAATCCAAATAACATTAGCGGTTAGGACTTTTTTCTTCTTTTTCTCAGACTGAAGAAGTCTGGAAAGGTCCAAAGCCAGATGGTGCCTCCATGGTTATCAGGGACCCAGGCTGTTTCTATCTCTTGCTTTGCTGTCCTTGTCATATTACCTAGTGATCCAAAATGGCTGCTGGAGCGTCAGCCATCACACCCACATTACCAGCAGCAGGATGGGAGAATAAGGGAAGGAGAACAGATCTTCTTCTTGCCAAATTAGCTTTTTTTAAGGTACTTTGCCAAGAAGTCCTACAGAGCTTACATCTCATGGGCTAGACTGAGGCACACCAGCTGCAGTGGAGGCTGGAAGATGAGTCTTTTAGCTGAACACAGGGCTGCCCTCAATCAAATGAGGCTCTGTTACTGAAGAAAGGGAGACTAGGTAGAGGGGATAGAACTGGTACTCCCTGCCACATCCAGCAAGGCACTGTTTATATAAATTCTGTAGTGTAGTAGAAAGGGCTTGAGCTCTGGAATCAGATAGACTTGAATTTGAAGCCTACTTAGCTCCTTCGGTTACTAGTTGCAGGACCACTTCGCTGAGCCTCAATTTCCTATCCATTAAACAGGAGGAGAGTAATCGCTACTTTGTAGAGTTGTTGTGAGGTTTCAACAAAACATGAATGTGAATTTCCTTGTCCCCAGTAGGGGCTCAATGGCACCCATTGTCCTTGTTATTATTAATGGATGCCTTGTGCCTTAAACCAGCATTACCATAGTGATTATTTTTTAAATTGAGGTATAATTTATATAACATAAAATTTACCCTTTTAAGGTGTGCAATTCAGTGGCTTCTAGTGTATTCAGAAGCCTGCATAACCATCACCACGGTCTAATTCCAAAACATTGCCATGGCTCCCCAAAAGGAACCCCGTATCCAATGGCAATCACTCCCCCTTTCTCCCTTCCCCCAGATCCTGTCTCTGGATTTGCCTCTTCTGGACATTTCATATAAATGGAATCATACGATTTGTGCCCTTGTGTTTTTCACCTGGCATAATGTGTGTTCAAGTTTCCTCCAGGTTGTAGCATGTATCAGTACTTTATTCATTTTTTTTCCGTGTGGCTGAGTAATACTCCACTGTGTGGATTGACCCTACTTTGTACATTCATTCATCTGCTGATGGAATTTGGGTTCTTCCCACTAGTTGGCTGTTATGAATAATGCTACTTACGAACATCCTTATACAGTGTTTTGTGTGGGTGTGCATTTTCATTTCTCTTTGGTACACACCTAGGAGTACAACTGCTGGGTCATATGGTAACACTTTTTGAGGATTTGCCAGATTGTTTTCGAAGGCTGCCACCCTATTTTACATTCCCACCGGCAACGTCTGCGGGTTCTGGGGGTTCCAGTTTCTCCACATCGTCTCCAACACTTGTTCCTTTCCATCTTTCTTCTTATAGCCATCCTACTGGATGTCAAGTGGTGTTCCCTTGTGATTTTGATTTGCATTTCTTTAATGACCAATGATATCAAGCATCTTTTCATGTGCTTATCCATTTTTATATCTTCTTTGGAAAATGTCTTTTCAAGTCCTTTGCCCATTTTAAAAATTAGTTATTTGTTTTTTTACTGTTGAATTATAAGAGTTTATGTATTTTAGATACTAGACCCGTATCAGATTTATGATTTGCCGACATTTCCTCCTATTCTGTTATGTGTGCTATCTAATTTACTCTTTACAACAATCTCCTCTGAGTTGGGTGTTAGGATTCCCATTGGACAGCTAGCTAGGCAGTGACTAGCTTATCCAGGGTAACATATCTACTAACTGTGCAGGTGGTTCTGGAACCTAGAAGAGGATTAGCCAGGGCTCTTTTAGTTTTATTGGTAGAAACCCATCTTAGACCAGCTTTTGCTAATATATTGGGTTGGCCAAAAAGTTCGTTTAGTTTTTTCCATACGATGGCTCTAGTAGTGCTTGGTTGTCTTTGACATCATCTAAAACTACTGCATTCGATTGTATTGTGACAGCTGTCATATCAGTGTGCACCTGAAAAACACCAAAATTGGTGAATTTATGTGCAGCCATTTTTTTTAAGATTTTATTTATTTATTTTTAGAGAGAGAGGGGAAGGGAGGGAGACAGAGAGAGAGAGAAACAGCAATGTATGGTTGCCTCTCACATGGCCCTCACTGGGGACCTGGCCCGCAACCAAGGCATGTGCCCTGACTGGGAATCGAACCGGGACCCTCTGGTTCCCAGCCCGCGCTCAATCCACTGAGCTACACCAGCCAGGGTGTGCAGCCATTTTAATATTGAAGATTGAAGAAGATAGGCACTATTTTTGACATGTCATGCTTTACTATTTCAAGAAAGGTAAAAGTGCAACTGAAATGTTAAAAAAAAAAAGGTGTGTGTAGTGTTTGGAGAAGGTGCTGTGACTGATTGAGAGTGTCAAAAGTGTTTTGCAAAGTGTTTTGGCACTGTTGACATTTTGGCCAAATACTTTGCTGCGGGGCTGTCGTATGCGTTGCAAGAGGTTTAGCAGCACCTCTGGCCTCTATCCACTAGAAGCCAATAGAGGGAGAGGGCTGACATACTCAAAATATCCAAATCAATAAAGTTATTGGTGAAAATTAAAAATGTATCTTTTATTTTACAGAACACACTAAATGGACTTTTTGGCCAACCCAAGAGAAATATAGTTGCTCATATGCCTGGGACGTCCAAGGGCTGGACTGGCATCAGGCGTGGGATAAATTCTATAGACCCAGCAATTCAAGTGACGTCACCAGGACTCTCCCTTCCTGTCTGCAACACTTGTCATCTCTTGGTTGGCATCACTCTTAGTCAGGCTCTCTCACATGTGGCAATAGGGATGCCCGTAGCTAGCTGAAGGCTCACTAAGTCCTTTGAGCTTGACCTTCTAGAGAAGAGGGATGTTGCTCTTGACTAGCATCCGTTTCAGACCTCCATAGAGGTCCCCAGTTGGCCTCGTTTGCGTTCGATGTCCTATCAGTGCTGCCTTCAGGAGTTTCGGAAGCTCTGACTGGGCAGCCTGGGTCCAGCCCTCTGGTTGGAAATGTAGACACTTACATGGACAGTGTCTAGAGAATCACGTCGAGTCAGGAGGCTGTAGTTCCTGAGAGAAGGGGATGCGTAGGGCAGACAGAAAACAGAGTCCATGTCCTACAAGGTGGGTCCGAACTGCTCAGTTCAAGATGCTGAAGTTAGTTGGGGGTAAGTGCAAGTTAATTCCCAAAACCAAATATTGGGAGAAGAGTCAGTTTGGTCACAAAAGAAAAATGAAAGATACTGAAAATAATTATCTCTAGATCCAGTCGCCACTGAATTCTCTGCTGTCCACTTAAACATAGTAATTTTATAAATTAGTTTGTATTGTATTTCTAAACCTCTAAGGCCAGAGCAAAAAGACTCCTTTTTTTCAACAACATAAAACAAAATTTAAAACTGGGAACAGAGCTTGATGTGTTTGTCAAAAGATTTGCTAGCAATTACAGAGTTGATTTTTTTTTAAATTTGAACCCCTAATGTGATTCAGAACGTTCACATCTGAGAAAGATGTGAACCAAATAGCATATGCTAAGAAAACTCTGTAGTGAGTGGGCAGTTTTCCTTTGCAAATGGAGCAATGCCCTACATTTGACATAATTACAGAAATATTGTTATAATACAGCTCATTGTAGATTCAAATACATTTGCAGGCAAAAGCATATTTTTGAAAGGCGACAGTGGACACTGCGATAGATGCATATAATATAGGGGACACCTCCTAGGGGTGCAGAACTGATGACCTCCAGACTGTTCTTGGCCTACAAGCAGCTCTTGAGGCAGAGCTGGGGACCCCGTAGGGTTTGGAGTTGGTAACACTGATGTCCAGAAAGATTGCATTGAGTTCTAGGATATTAGTGCCCTAGAACCTCAGAGAGCTTCTTTCCGAGGCTCTGGTTTTAACTATGGAGAAAATGAAGCCAAAGGAGGTGAGCTTGCTAGCGTTCTGTCTTCCAGCTCAGTGCCGAAGTCACAAATGGGTGCTAGTAATAAAATTTTTCTTATTGACTAGTGGTTTCAGATGATTGGCAGTTTTGAAAAGTACTCATACAAATAGATCTGACTGGGATTTGGGCAAATCAGAGAGATATCCATACATGAAATAACCTTTTATTGGACTTGACATTCATAGGTACACATTTGTTCTGTTTGAACCCTTCGAGCACTTCATCAGCTGTGCTGAAAACTTGTATCTCTGCCTACATATGAGGGTAGGGGCTGTGTCCCGTGTATCCTTTTGGCTTCTGAAGAGCCTAGCATAGGACCTGTTTTGCATACAAATAATATTAGGAACGAAGATTAATTGATCACTATATACCAGCCATGGTGCTAAGCACCTCGTATTGATTATCTCCTTTAAACCTTACAACCACCTTATAAGAGAGAGAGCTTCTCAATTTCCTCCTTTTAAAGGGAAAGAAACTGACATTAAGTAACTTGCCTAAAGTTAACAGTCCCTATTAAGTGGCTGAGCTTGGATTTGAACCTGGGTAATCTGAATCCAGATGGCATACTCTTAACCACTGGAAAGGTTATAGTCCTGCTTAGTAACTGTGGGATGCAACTGAACCGATGGGTTCCAGCGTAATACCTCCAACCCATCGTGGAATGTCCTTAGGGACCAGGAGATGGTGCTATCTTATCTGAAAATGCCCAAGGGGCAAAGAACTTGCCAGTCAGGAGAGGAAAGTGGACTTGGCCTTAAGGAGAAATCTCTCACCTTTGCTCTGCCATGTGCTGTAGTGCCACTGATGAGGTCACAAAACATCTCTACCCTTGTTTCTCCTGACTTCTTGCCCTTTATAAAGGGGCTCACGGGGTGGGATGGAGGCCTTGGCCTGTCCGTCCACTGACACTGATTGCCCTGATGCTCCCCAGCTTCACTGGTTTGGGAGAGTAGGAAAGAAGGGAATGAGACAAGAGAATGGAAAAGGAGGTGGGAGTGCTACCCTGGACTCAGTGTACTCAGCCTTCTTGCTCAGAACCAGGACCACCAGTTAGGTGAGCCTGCCGCCAAATTTTATACGGTTGCAGTTTTTAGATAGCGGGCAGTTGTCTGTGCGCACCTTTTGACCCCGTGATGCAAAGGCCAGCATGGTCCTTCTTAAATGGGAGTGTCAGGTGTTTTTCGGAAGACAAGGTCTTTAAACTCCTCCTTCTGCTTGGACCCCACGGAGCACTTGTGCACTGCCTTGGAGCACGTCAAGGCCGCCAACCCCGTGACACTGGAGCTCCAGAAGCCAGGGAGGAGCACCAGCGTCTCCTCCCCGCAGTTGGATGGATGGGACCCCAACCAGCCTGATGACCATCTGGCCAAAAAGCTGCAGCAGCTAGTGACCGAGAACCTGGAGAAGGCAATCTCTGTCTTTATTAACCTGATGATGTCACGAGGCCCCATTTCAGAATTCATAATTTTTTCTGAGCATTTTGCTGCCTGCCCCCCCCCGCCCGCCCCCAGCTCTAAAACTGTCATCATGTGTTGTGTGGTTTGTGAACCGTCTTTCTGTGGAATGTAACTGGGAAAGGGGAAAGGGTGGGACGCCCCTTGGGTACCAGTTCCCCACAGATCTGCCAGGGCACGCTGTGCAAGTCATTCAACCACTTGAGAGTGAGTTTCCTCATCTGAAAAATGAGAGGACGGGAACTGCATTACCTTTGAAAATCTTTCTGGGCCTGGTAGTTCATGATGTCAGGTGGTGGAAGAGACTCTAAGAACCAGGGTTCCTCTTTCTAGTTCTCCCCCAATTCTTCTCACACTCCTCTCCCTATAAATGTTTGTTCATTCATTCATTCGTTCATTCTTCCTTCCATCTATTCAATAATTATTTCTTAAGCACCTGGGACTCTGGGCTAGTAACGGGATGGACAACCCCCTGGTCTCAAGGAGCTCACAGTTGAATCGGAGAAATATAAGTATTTGGAAAGTGGTACCATGAAAAAGCCATATAGTAGGCATGTTCTCCGTCTTGGGAGCACAGAAATGAGCACAGCTGCGTGTGATAACTACACTGAAGACAAAACAAACTCATCAAAAAAAGAAAAGAATCCTGGATGTCCTATAAATTCTTCTCATTTTTCAGAGTAGTGTTTCTTTTTCGGCAACAACCTTAAGATTTAAAACCCCTCACTCCAGCAGACTGCAAACTGTTAGGAGTCCAGTGTCACACCGTACTTTTTCTTCACTGGAGGTGGTTTTACTTATGTTGGAAATGATGTAGCTCATAAAAGGGAGTTGGTTTGACCCAAGTCACATTTATTGGGGGTTCTCTGGGGACCTGTAGTGGGCAGTGTCTTCTGTGGGAAAGGAAAAGCCTGCAGGGTTGGGATTCAGATTGGCTGTGAATAGCAGGTCTCCACTTAGTAGCTGCTGACCCTCAGTAGAATGTGCGTGTCTGAATTCTCTCAGTGAAAAGCATGGCACCCCCCTAAGGCTACCCTGGAGGTTTCAGGAGATAGTGCTCGTTCATGCCAAGCCTGGGCTCCAGGAACCTCCTGTCTGTCTCTCACTTCCTGGGGGAGGTAGGTGATGCAGAGAAGGATATGATTTATTCCCCAATGCCCTCGGGGTTGCACACTCAGGGACTTTTGTAGTGCAGGGAACTCAACGGGAAGATCTGAGTTTTGAGCTGAGCGCTGCCACTAACAGAGCTCCTTGTCACTGGGGAGGTTCTCCGTCTGAAGTCCCTCTGAGCGGTGCCAACACCCTCCAGTTGCTTATACAGAGTGAGAGGCCGTATTGCAAACACCCCTGGGAAGATGAATCCCAGCTGGAGGACTGGGGCGAGGGGAGCGCTCTCCAGGCCAGACAAGCTGGCATTGGAGTTGCGCTTGTTATAAGTTCCCCAGGAGGAAAAAAACAAACAAAAAAAACACACATAGGCTCTAACAGAAAATCATCCTGAGGCTGTGGACCCGCTGTCCCGTATGAGCTCGTGGCTGATCACACGGGCTGGAGAATCTGACCGGTCAGTGTTGGCTCTACCATCTGCCAGCATGACCCTCAGGTACGAAACGGGCAGAATTGCTTTACATGGTCGCTGCAAGTGTGAGTGAGGCTGTGCCTGCCGTGAATCAGAACAGCGCAGGGAATATAATACACACGCAACGATTCGTTGATATTATTCTTTTATAAGACAGAACAGAACGCTATTCCCGAGTTCATGCAGTTGCTATTTACACCACGAGTTGAGTCTCCTGGGTTTCCCAGCTCTCTGTCCGACTCTTTTCCTCTTCTCTCCATCAGCAGGAACCATCAGGGAGCAGGGAGGTGAAACTGAGTGGTTTTTGCTCTCTCTACCTTCTGAGAATACGCTAGTGGTTTTACCTGGAGTATTTACATTGAGTACATTTGGGACTAGAGTAGACTTTTATTATTATTATTACTATTGCTACATGAAACTGCATGAGTACACTTGGGAAGTACTTACTACACGAGGCACGTGAGAATGGCGGTCTTTAGCTCGGGTGGAATATGGCAATAGAAGGCTGACAGTAAGACGTGGAATCGAGTTCATCCTGGCCTCCTCCTGCCCCCCGCAGCTCTTTTTGTTCTTCTGTGACTTCATTAAGACGATAGAAAATGAATTCGTACGTTCTCAGGTGAAATAAGGAAATGAGAGTGCTTTCTCTGGTTGCCTGGGTTGGGAAATATATCTAACAGAGAAGCGCAGTATGAGGCCGATGTTGCAGGCGGTGGGAAAAGCCCTGGATTTAATCTGCCAGGCTCAGGGGCATTCACTTGTGGGGAGACTTCACTGTGTCTCAGTTTCCACTGTTGCAATACTCCCATTTCAGGACTGTCACATGACTGGATTCAGACTCTGCATACATGACAAGCTGTGTATACAGTGCCTGGCCCTGACTCAGAGTGCAGAAAGTTGGATCCTATACCTCAGTGGCCTAGCATTTCTCTCTGGTGAATTTGGGATAATTACATTCCCCTTATGAAATTGGCCTGAGTTTAAAGGGGCATATGTGTATCCAAAATCGATGCTTAGCAAGAGTGTCTGTTCATGGCAGACCTCAGTAAAAATTTTTATAAGGAATATCAGAATTTATATCTCCAGATAAAGTTGTCAATATCCCATAGTATCTGGAAGCTGTTGTCTACCCTGCTAAGCATTTTATGTGCCTAGGCCCATTGAATTCTCAGAGATAGTTACTATTCACTGCCCCCACTTTGCAGATGAGAAAACTGAGGCTCAGAGAGGCAATTCACTTTAATAAGTTCTGATAGCCTGGAGAAGTTCATTACTTTAACAAGCTCTAATAGCCACAGCATGGCAGAGACGTGAGCCTGTCTTTCTCATATGTGAGTCAGCCTATAACTCATGCTCCTGCGAAATAAATGTCTTTCTCTCCTTCAGAAGTTGCCTTGCTCAGAATAGCCTTCTTTATAGGAACGGTGTTCTGTGAAAATGAGGCTTTTATATTATGGCCTCAGCTCACTTCTGGTCTCAATTAGAGTTTATCCTGTTTTTCTACATAACTGCTTATTTACTTCCCAAATCCATAACCCTTACTAATGGATCTGTCTCACAAAGGATTTTTACAAGAATAAGCGAGGTCTCTGAAGATGATTCCCAAATCCGAGATCGCAAACACTGGGGATTGCTTTGCAGCCTCCCCTTCCGCCTCTTCTTCCCTCCTACAAGTGGCTAATTTAGAGACATATCTGAGTCCTGGAATGCAAAAGATGTATTTATAGTCACACGTCTCATAAGAAGGGAGTTCAAAGGGAACTGACACTGGTTGATTACTCACTGTACATCAACTGCGTTATCCACATCTTCTCATTTCATTTCACGTAACAACCTGTAGCATAGTTTTATTATTACCCTAATTTTGCAGATGAGAAAGCAAGGCTAATAGTGACAGACTAGAGATTCAAACCCATGTCTCCATCACACAAAGCATTTTCTCTGCCTACACTACCCATTGCCCTGTCCCATGAAGGCATGGGGACCCTTTGTTGAGTGCTGTGATTCCATCCTATCATCTTGGGGTGCTGGCGAGCACTGTTGATGAGAGCACCAATAACTCCTCTCGGTTTCTTGCACCCAAACTCCACCCCCCACTCTTCACCTGTGGTACGTTGTCAGCCGTCTTGCAGATGCACTCTCTTGGTTGTTAGGCAGATGGGTGGGAGTGATGCTCGCAACTGCAAATATAACTTAGCCAGTCCCTAAGGACAGTGGGGTCAGTAGTGCCACCACTGTCCCTGAGGATAAGCCACCACTGTTCTCACTGCCTCTTTTCAAGGAGGTAAAAAGCATCCTGCAAGGACCACCGTCAGCAGTGCTCAGAGTAAGAAACTGGCCTGGGGAGTCCAGCGGTGCTGAATAGTCTCTGATGGGGATGATGATGATAAGATGACCCCACTCTATACAAAGCTGGCACACACAAGTGTAAGTGTGCATGTGTGATTCCTGGCTCTGGAAAGGATGATGTATATTTCTGAGCAGCTCCGCACAAAAAAATAATCCTGTTTCAAGTTCTGCCCAAATCAGAGTCTATTCACTTGCAGATATCCAGGAATGGTTTTCAGGGTACTTGAGAAAATGAGAGGTGCAGATGGTTCGCACTGGGGCATGGTTTCAAGTGTAAAGAGGATGATGGCTCATGAACCCATCATGGTTCACAAAGTGGCATGAACCTTTGAAATTCTAATTGCAAACCCGTGTGAGGAGGTATATTCTTACCAGGGCACAGTATGACATTGTTCACACGTTCCTTTCTTGGCCCGAGGACATGGGGAGGAGGAGCAGATATATAACATAATCTTCAAATGAAAGTGAAGCACCAATTGATGACAGCCAGTTTGGGCTCTCCGGTGAATTCAGTCAAGAAAGAAATCCCTGGCTGTTTCCCATCGCAATCAGCTCAGCTTGCAGCGATCTTTCTCCCTTGTATCTGTAGAGCTGAGGGTATACACAGACTCAGCTCCAGCGGGAAGAGATCTCTGCAGTCCTTTTGACACATCCCCCCTTTATTTTTCAAGTGATGGCACCAAGGCCCAAGGTGGCGGCATCAGTTATTAGGAGAGAAAGCTCTGGAACCCAGGGCTTCTGGAATTGAGGCAGTCATTCACTGACTCTAGGTTTTTAATAACGGCTCGTATTTATTGAGCCATAGTATGGCTTTTACTATAGGATGGAAGGAGCTACCAGTCCAGCAGAGGTGACAGGCATTAGATGACAAATTAGAATAGAAGGAAAAAAAGAATAAATGCAAAGTCGACATCTAAATTGATTTGCAGCCTGGAGGAAGGCCCTCTTGGAGTGGATGGAGGTCTAAGTGTTGGTTGGTGGTTACATTCTCAGCTGCTCCATGGCCTAGCATGGGGTTACTGAGGCTCAGAGAACTTAACTAGCCCACACTAATAGGGGCCACATTTCCTCCAAGTCACTGAACCTTCCACATGCAGGATGACCTCGTCACGCAAAATGCTTCAAACTCTCAGAATGGCTTTCCTGTGCACAAAGCACTTTCTCATCCATTATCAGGTAACAGCCTCATGGGGTTGTTGCCCTTATCTTTGCTCTTCATGTGAGGCAACTAAAGGCCAAGATCCTTTAGCCAACCCGCTATCAGTGGGACTCAGCCTATTCTCTTTTCTGCTCAAGATGTCACCTTGTCATAGAGGCCTTCTCTGAACATTCCTTCTGCCTCCATCACTTTCTTACTTTATGTATAATCCCGTTCATCTGATGTGTTTGCTGGTAGTCTGTTGCCCTACTAGAAGGTAGGGTCAGAAGAGCAGGGGCATGGTCACTATTGAATCTCCAAGGCCGTTGGTATGTATTTGTTGACAGTAAGCCAACTGATGCATTTTCATTTGACAACCACTTGGCTACTTATCTGCCCCAGGCCCGATGCAAAGACAAGTTCCCTTACCTTGACATGCTGTTGTAGTTGGGGTTAAAGACCAGAGGACACAGGTAACCTTTCAAGATAGCAGGGACTCAATCCTGTCTTAGGCCACAGGGCCAGCCGTCCGCCCTCAGGGGGCGCATTTGGGTGCGGAGTTTTTGAGGTGGCTCTGGAAGGCTCCTACTGGCTCCAATTACAGGAGCCAATCTTGTGTTGCTTCCCAAGTGCCTGGGTTTTGGTTTTCTTTTTAAACCAATTTCTTCCGCAATCAATGGTGAGAAATTAAATGGATTCTTTGGACTAAGTAGACTGAGCTAGTGGGAAAAATAGACATCTGCCGGGGCCGAGGAATGAGCAATCTGTTGGTACTTTTTCCGCGGAAATTTGGCATCTGCTTAGCGTTGTACACGATTTGCACCTCGGGAAGTGCGTCTTACAGCCTCTGACCCTGGTCTTTCCTCCGGGTTAAAAAAAATCGGCAATGAAAGATTAGAAAATTGTCAAAAAATAAAAACCCTTTCGTTTGTTTTCAGTTAGCATTTTAGCGACTTATGCAAACTGCACACAGACTAGCCTTCCAGTGGCGCTGAGCGCCCCGCAAAGGGAATGTAGGCGGGAGCGGGGCGAGCAGACAGCTGCAAGCCTGGGCACCGGGCTGGCTCCTCGCTCCGGTCCCCGGCCGCCCCGCGCCCCTCACAGCAGGAGGCGACTCTCCACCCTCGTTTCCTGCACCCACATCAGACTAAAAAAGAACGCGTACAACTTTTTTTGGTCCCCCTTCTTGCCAAACGCTGGCGTAACGAGCTCACTGCAGCCTGCGCTATGGAGGCGGCCCCCACCCCGCGCCCGCGTCGGAACGCGGCTCGGAAGGCGGTGCGCGGGCGGGGGCGGGGCCGCGGGCGGCGGGGGCGGGGCGGGGGCCGCAGCGGGGGGCGGTGGCGCGTGCGCAGAGCACTTCCTTGTTTGTTCCCGTGACTGTAGCGGGAGCGCCGCCGCCCGCCGCCAGCCCGCCTGCCCGCGGGAGCGTGTGCTCAGTCAGTCGGTGTCCTCGCCGCCGCCTGTCAGAGCATCTGAGGAGGCAGCTGCCCGGCCCGATCCCTCTGCGTCGCGCCGCCCCGTCCCCTCCCCCGCCGCCGAAGAGCCGCCGCCGGCATGATCACAGGGAGGCGGGTCCCCGACAGCCCCCTGCCTCGCGCGCGGCTCGGAGTTTGAAGGGCTGCCGCCTCCTGCTTCGCCCGCCCGCCCTTTCTCCTGCCGCCGCCTCCGCCGGGGACGGGAGCTGCGCCAGGCCGGGCGGCGGGTGGCGGGCTGCGCGGGGCGTTCATGAGCCACCGGGCGGCCCGCGGCCCCGGGAGCCTGCGCCGTGACTCACCCCCCGCCTGTGTCTCGCCCCCCCGGCAGGATGCCGGACCAGATCTCCGTCTCCGAGTTCATCGCCGAGACCACCGAGGACTACAACTCGCCCACCACGTCCAGTTTCACCACGCGGCTGCACAACTGCAGGAACACCGTTACCCTGCTGGAGGAGGTAGGTCGCGGCCGGCGCCCCCCGCACGCCCCTCTGGGGACCCCTCGCTGCCTCCGCTCGCAGCCGCTTCTCAGCAGTTGGATCGTCTTGATGCCTGAGTCGGGGCTACTTGGGGCTGGGGAGCCACACCCCCTCCGGGACCCCCAGCTCCCGACTGGACCGGAGACCTCGGATGTGCAGTCCCCTGCGCCATGTCCTGGGGGCGCCGACCCCCCGGAGGCTGGAGGTGGCCAGAGGACTGAGCGAGCTCCGGACACCCCCAAGAAGAAGAGGGAACTCTTCTCCCTATCTTTCGCTCATCCTGGGTGCTAGGCAGTCTGCTCGATGCTTTCCACATCTTTGACCCTGTCATAACCCGCGAAGTAGGTGGTGTCAGGCCACCGAGGGCAGAGCGAGGCTTAGCAACGTGGCCAAGGTCACCAGCAAGAGACAGGGAGATGGTCAGTGAATGCACTTCTCCAGGGCTTGGCCAGGCAGGTTTAGCCGCATCGGCAAGGGGACGCTGGCTGGGGCTGCCTCCACCCCAGGATTCTTACCCTCTAGTCTTGGTGCATAAAGCCCCGAGTGCAAGGAGAGATCTGTGCAGACAGGCCCCCACCCGGCTCCCCTCAGGAGGCTTTGGTTGCGCTGGAGGCTGCTGCGCCAGCAGGACCTGCCTGCAGGACACTCATGGCTGTGAATGGAGACCTGAGGCCCTTCTGTCTGGAAGGGCTGGGCAGACGCGGAGAAGGGCGGGCGGGCTGGGGGAGGGGGGTTGCAGAAACTGCAGGAAGAACAGCTCCTTCTGTCTAGACCCTCGGGAACCCCTGTGAGTGTCTGGGGACAGGGCCAAGGGCCAAGGGCAAAGCGATTTCCTTTAAAATTGCAAGTGAATTGGTGATAGGGTGGGGGTGAGTAGGTAAGGAGGAGCCCCCACCCCCAAGAGCTGCAGAAGCCTCTGAACCTCCATGAAAATAGGACATCTGCCCTGGAACTTGGCACCATCTGTAAGTGCCATAAAGCACCACTCCCCTCCAAAGAAGCCAAACCTATTTCAGCTGAAAAAGAGCATTGGGGGAAGTTAAGACAGCAGATCTTTTTTTTTTTCCCCTTGGTGGATTATCCTGGGTTGGTTTATTTGAGATTTGGGGAGTTCCTTCTGATGTAAGCTCGCCATGGCCAGGGCTCTTTTATGTTAAGCTTGGGCTTCTGTGGGCAAACTGCTCTTGATAATGGGGTTTTAATACTTGCTCTTCAGACCAGGGGACAAGTAGGTCCCATGGTATTCTGAAGCACAGGAGTCCTAAATTTTAGGAGAGGAGAGATTTCTGTTAGTACTGGGTGCCCGGGGTGGGGGTTTGGGGGGGGTGGGGGAGAGCCAGGAGACAGGAGACAGTCCATCTTGCCTGCCAGGTGCTGCAAATTAGTGTGAACGTTTTATGCCTGTTGAGGATGGTTCGTAGAGTTCTTTATTAAGTAAATGTTGGGATATGGAACTGAATTTTGAAATCCAGTTAGAGAAATACCACCTAACTTGGTTTGTTTGAAAGACGGAGAGGTAAATGGATCTTTGTTTCTCTGTTTGTTTTTGTGAACTGTCAGTCTTGCACTCGCGTGAAGCTTAGTGTCCAGGATTAGATGGAGTTGCCAGGCATTCCGCCCCATGGTGGTCTGTCCTGCACTTCACTGAGATAAATTGGGATATGCTGATATAGGAGCATTTTGCATCCTTTTCCTGCACTAATTGCATATGCCTTTGAAGGATGTGATACTGATTAGACTGTGAGGTTATTTTCCTCCTAGACAACTTCTTCAGTGCCTGCCGATAGAGCTGTCAGTTATTTTAACTTTCCCCCTCTGCACTTGCAGATAGTGTTACTGTATTCTATTTGGGTGGGGTGTGATAAGGGTAAGTAGTCGGTGATGCTGTTTGTAGGGGTATGTGCCCATATTTTGCAGCAACACCAGGATAGGCTTGATGTTGAATTACATGCTGTTGCTGTTGGTCTTAGTGCGATGTAACTAAATTTAAAAGCAAATGCAGAAGATGCATTTGTGTGTGAGACAGTGTTTTGCAAGTATAGGTAGAAAAATAGATCCAATCACAATATAAATGTGGTCACCTGTGAACTTGAGAAGGAAATTGGAACCAGGCTAGCAGTTTAAAAGTGGCATGGTAAAGTGCATGATCATATTCATTTTCTCAAAAATATAACAGTAAATGTTTTATTCAGAATGGCACAGTAATTTTGTAACTTTCTTTCTGAACTTGAGTACAGTACTGGTCAAGAAGTCACTGTCCCCTGTCTGTATCTTTTAACTCTTGAATCATATCCCATGAGGTTGGAGTCATGAGAGATTGACATTTGCATAAATGTGAACTATGCCCTTTAGTTTCTTATTACTAGAATGACCACCACAGTTGAATTTTTATTTTTCCCCTAAGCTTACATATATAGCAGGGGTGCATTATTATAAAGATCTTCAGTGGATCAGAATTTAGCTCTTAAAAAATATGAGGCTTAAGGGTATTACCCTCAAAATGTAAGGAGACATTTTGGGGAAAACCACAAAATCTTGTTGGCATTTGCTTCACAAGTAAGATGATTGGAAACTTGAAGAACACTGTGTTGTCTTGTGGTTATTCTTAGGAATAGAACTTTTGGGTACTTTTTTGGTGATGTGGAAACTCAGGAATGAATAGGAATTAATTTGGGCAGCTTGGAATTATTTCTTAAAAAAATCTTTTCTAGTTCTCGCAATTGAATGTCTTCTTGTTTGTTTACTAGCTTTTTTGCTCTTTGGGTTCCTAATTAACATGCGTAAGTCTCAACTAAAAAACTGTATTAGAGCTCCCAGCATGAAACCCGAGATTAACCCACACTTTCCCTTTTGCTCTGTCATTGGCAAAGAGTGTTGAGCTTTGCAGATGCTGGTGCTTTCACTGAAATCTCTCTGTGATGAGCACTGTACAAAATGGGGCAGAAATACAGTAAAAGAGGCAGAGCTTACATCTGGGCTTCTCCGTTGGGGGTGGAGGGCCCCCCGTGATTCTGGGAGTCAGAATGGGGCTGGCACGCAGTGAGTGGCTGCCTTTGGGAAGCAGGGATGGACTGGCTGCCAAGGTTTCAGCCTGGTGTGTGAGTGTTTTCCAAGCAGAAAGCCAGTGTTTTGCTTATTCAGCAACCAAAGCACACTGACGTGTCTATTTTACTCGTGACCATTGGGAAGTTATAAGTAAATGGCTAGGAGGCCAGGAGAAGACAGTTTTCCTGAGAAGGGAGCAAGGGGAACAGGAGAGACCCTTCATTTAAAGGCTTGGATTGGTCATTGCTTAGCGCTTGTTGAAAGGGAGACTCCAACGGAGGTCTGCTTGGGTATTTAATATTGGGCTAGCACTTTGTCCTTGGTGCTTGTGAAGGAGGCTTGTTCTGCCCATTTTTTGAGTGGCTGCTCCGCGCCAGGTCCATGGAGGCAGATGGCACTCACGCGTGCTCTCCTTGAACCCTCAAAGGCACTTTGGGAGGAGGGACAGTTGTTAGCTCCATTTTACAGAGAAGAGAATTGAGACCTGGAGATGGAGTGATTTGTCTCCAGGGTCACATGGCTAGTAAGTAAATGGAGTCAGGAAATCCTTCAGCAGTTAAGACAGAAAACAGACATTCTAAATGTCTACAAAGACCTGTTTCAGTGGCTTTGTAGAGAGCGTGGGAGGCTTCATTTTTATTGTGCCTTTAATTTTGGTCTCATGAAACAGAGGGGCCTAAGCTCCTAAGTGGCTTAGTTTTTCCTCAGGTTCACATTCCAGGCAGTTCTTAATTGCAATACTTAAAGGCACTGTTTTTCCCCCAGTGCCTTCAAATATTTGGTTATGGTTTTTCAGATTCAAATGTGGGAACGTACTTGGTTGTAATCCAGGAACCGCATTTACCCAACACGCTTTTTGAGAGCACCTGCTGTGTGCAGGTCACTTTACTAAGCCGAGCTGAGGCGTTGGGGTGGTTATCTGGATTGTGTTATGGAGAAACTAATGGTCTCTGAGAAAGAGGTAAATAAGGCCTTCACTTTTAACAAGGTAGAAAGGGACAGTTCGTAGGAAATGCTATAAAACGTCCACCCCAGCAATACAAGCTAAGTCACTCAAACCCAGTCAGTTTATAAGCTGTCCTGGACCTGTTGGTGCACAGCAGCGTGCCAGGCCCTGGGCTGTGCACACGTACAGCCCCGCCCTCCGGAAGAGCGGCCTGAGTTATCTTAAGGGGGCTGACAGTCGAGTGAGGGTCTTGTGTCAGAGGCTAGCCTGGCTTAACGTGTGCAGGTGATGTGTTCAGTCCCTCCTGAAGGCACAGACATGTTTGGCTGAATGAAGAATGAAGGTGTGGAATGTAGATGATCACTGTTCATCCTTTTCTAATAACAGTAGTTACTGGTTGTCGGCGTCCCGGCTAGGTGCAAGCCCAATTCATACTGTTATCTGTCCTTCCATTCCCCCTGCTGTTATCACCGATGCCCTCTTACAGCAGTTACATCTTCGCCCAAGGTCATGCCAACAGTCATCAGTGGAGTTGGGAATTAATCCCGTTTCTGTGGCGTCTGTATTCTTGCCAGTCAGACTTCATCTGTGCGCCCTCACTCTGTGTAAGTTTTACTTTTCACCCGTGTTCTTTTGGGCATCTTCCATGTTGATGACTAGAGGTCATCCGTCACTGGTTAAGTGCTTTTAGGTCCTCCCGTGTTCCTCCGTGGAACGCCACGCAGGAGACCTCAGGGGCCAGAGCCTGGGGAATGATCTTGTTCATCGGCTCCCAGTGCTCCAGAATGCAGGTGCATTACTTCTCTTAAGTGTTGGAGGCTGATGAGCTTAACAGGAAGTGCTTATTTATATAGCGGCTGCTAAACTTGGTTGTAGTCTTACTGAAAAGGTAGTCTCAGGAAGGGTCTACCTAAAATATAGGCTGGTCCTGTGCATTCTTAAGGTAAAGAACGCGTCCTTTGTTTGTCCCTGATCTCGTGAAGATACAGCAGCACAAGGTGAACAGGCCTTCCCTGAATGCCTTCCTTGTCTGCCCCACACACAGCTCTGGGCTCTGCGGCCCCAGCCCTCTGACCCAGTCCAGAGATACTTAGGGTGAGTTGTTTTGGGGTTTTTTGGACATCACTGGCCAAGGTCAGTGAGTGAAGAATACACTTGCCTGTAGATGCAGAGAGAGAAGGAACCTTCCTTGGTGTACCAGAACTCCTGCTCTTCCTACAACAAGGTGGATACCTGTTGGCCAGGTATTCCAGGCTAACACCTTTGGCCATTTATCCACCATCTTTAGGGTTTAAAAAACATTTTCCACACCTATCATCCAATAAAAGCCCTGTCTGATAGTATTCCATCGTTTCCTTATATGTGCAGAAACTGTGTGAGACGGAAGCCTACAGATGGGAAGGAAGTCAGGCAGGGGTTTGCATCGGCAGGCCCCTGCCTCTCAGCCCTTGGCACTGTGCTCTCCAAAGGTTCTGGAGTCTGGTTGTACGGGTGGGTGGCGACTCTCTTCTTGCTGCTCCCTAGAACTTGCTTCCAGGTAGGATGGGTGGAGAGTGAACTTGAATTTAGGAACCTAACCTTGCTAGCCAGTCTTCTTTCTCACAAGGCATACTGTGACCTTGGTGAGGCCGCAGCAGAGCTCACAGGACTCCCTGACTTGGGCCGAGAGGCTTTCATTAGAAACACCGGTGTGCTGTTGGGCGTTCAGACGCCACCCAGGTCTCTGCCTTTATGTGTGTGAGTCAGGGGAGCCTCCGAGAGGTGGTTTCCATTTCGGTAACCTAGTCATTTGGGGACTAGAGCCAGACCTTGGCCTCAACCAATCCCACATATATTATTTAAACATGAGTAAGCGATGGGCTAGAGATCACTTTGCAGCTAAGCCTCAGTTTCCTCATTTGATAAATGGAGTTGTGTTGAGTCTTAAGAGAGATAATTCATGAGAGGCACTCAAGTGACTTCATTCTGGTAAAATGTGGCCCTGTGAAGGGCAGGGTCTGACCAGTCACATTAGTCAGCCCTCCTGCTGTGGGGTAGGGAGGGAGGAGGTGAGGGGCATTCCCTGGTGGGGAGATGGGCAGAGTTCTCTCCACTCTGGACCAGTGGTGACCTTTGGGTTGATGAGGAAGATGTTTCCTTGCCGAGGTTCATTGCAGCCCTGGTATCTGCTAGTGTGTGTCAGACAAGGAGTCAGGCGGGTCACCGATCCTTCCTGTGCCTCCGTTCCTCATGGAGACTGTACCCACCTCTTAGTGAGTCAGGGCCTGTGAAGCGCTAAGGACGGTGCCTGGCATGGTAAGTGCTCAATAAATGATTATTCTCATTATCCTCATTGCTCTCACTGTTCACTGTTATTGGCCTAGAGCCTTGACTGTGTAATTGTGAGGAGACTTGGTGGATTCGTTTTGGAGAGTGAGTGGTGAGGTCGGATGACAGCGCCAGCTGCGTACCTTCAAGGACCTGATATCAGAGGTGCAGACAGGACCAGAGGCAGTGCTAAACACTTTGACCACTGGGTCATGGTCAAAGCCAGTTGGATCTGAAATAGACTGCCGACTCACTTTTACTATACACTCAGTCCTTGGTGGGTGCTACTCTGAGGTCAGGGAACCAGTGCTGCCCTCAGACCCAGGCCAGCCCAGTACGCTCTACCAGTGCGGCCTCATTGGCTCTGCTTCCTCGTGTCACTGCTGATTCTTTCTGTTTCACGCCCCCCATCCCCACCCCTTCTGCCATGTTCCCTCCACTGGTGCACCACAGCCAGGACAGGATGGCGCTGGCCCTTGGGATTTCTGCTGGGGCTTCTGGGTAAGGGGCCACTCTTTCTGTTTTGTAGTAAATGCAGGCATTTGTGGTTATCAGTGGAGAGGTTTGGGGGGGTGTTTGTGCCCTGGCCCCGGCTGGGACAGTGCACAGCGGCCAAGCTGTGTGCATTCCTGATGACGGCTTGAAGCACGGAGCCCACAGGGAATTCTGTTTTGGTTTGGAGGTAGGCTCCTTAAAGAGAAAAGGAGCTACTTGTGTCTCTGTGTGCCTCGTGACCCTTTTCAGTGTCAGTGAAATGAGTTTTAGTTATCTGTGGGGCGGGAGTGTAGGTCAGACCTGCAGGCACTGGGTTCCATTTGGTCTTTACAGAATCGGGAGCCCGCAGGGGACTCTTCCTGCCTGGAGCATGTCCCGAGCAGCCATGGGTCATGGTGCCACTTGTGGCCACTTACGTAAGAACTGAATTTTAATGCTGAGGCTATGGTATAATTTTCTCAAAAGAACTGGAACATAGTCCCTTTGAGAAGACTGCACCCAATTTAGCTACCCAGGAGTTAGGAAAACAAAAGCAGAACCTCATGCACCAGGGCGGGAAAACCCCCAGAACGGCTGCATTTTTGGTGCCAGCCATGACAGAAAGCAGAGTTGGCTGTGCTGTGCTGGGCCATCTTTGTCCCTGCCAGGTGCTTCTGATGGAGGAAAATAGAAGCGGTTCCAGGCTCTTCCTGTTACAAGTACAGCCTAGATAGCTTATATTTCTGTCGCATGGTGCTCAGTGGCCATGGCAAGGACGGCCACGTCCCCAGTGCACAGCCTAGGACCTGGCCTGATGACGGTATCGTTATGAAATACACTCCACAGAGCGGGGAAGGGCCTTGCCCCCATCTAGCCCAACCCCTCCTTTCTATGGGTAAGGACGCTGAGGCCCAGAACACCCAAGGGTGTTAGGCTTCTTTGTTGTGACAGGCTCCACCTCACCCCAAGAAAACAAAATACAGCTAATTCACGTCAAGGGAGGGCTTATTGGAAGGACTCATGGAATGTGAGTGGCGAGAATAGTAAGAAATGAGGATGTTCTCTTCGGGCAATGAGGATGGCAGCCCCAGCCCTGCATGCCCCCAGCTCCGGTGCTTTGCACCAGCTGAATCTCCAGGGAGGATCGGATAGGCCCAGCTTGGAGCACACTTTGGCCAGACTGGCAGGGTTCCCTGATGGGCGGGGCTAAGCCCTGCACTACGCAGGGACTGGGCGGGATGGGGAGGTAGCCAGGTTTCGGTGGTGGACCTCAGAGGGGAGGGAAGCACCCTTTCTGTTCACCCAGATCACACCAGGAAGCTGGGACTGGGACCTGGGTCTCTGGCGCCATCATCTACATCCTTCTTTGGAGTGAGCTCAGTGGAGAGGCCAGTGACTCCCAGAGTTCACAGGAGGACCAGTGGGGCCAGCAGGGCGGCTGTGGGCCTGGCACCTAGCGGCATTGCAAGCGAGTTAGTTTCTCTGCAAGTTTTGCCTCCCCTTGACCTCTCTGCTTGGTACTCATTTGGGACACTTTAAAGGGCTGTGGTCAGAGCACTGTGCTGCCTAGTTGTTGCTTTCCTGATGTGGTCAAGAAACACCAACATTCCGCACAGGGTGTGGGCAGAGAAGAAACTCCCCATTGCCATTTAAATCCACAGGGATCACATGGTTCTCAAAAATAACCTTCCACAGATACTGAGGATGGACGGAAGGCTGTGCCGGGGAATCGGGCTGTGCTGGGGAAATTTCCTGGTTTGATCGCCTTCTCTCAGTGTTAAATAACAGACGTCGCGCAAAGGTCTGACAGGGGCCAACAGCTTTCCTTCCGTTAGGTGGCTTCATCACTGACCAGTGACACACAAAATAACGTTTGAGCATCTTCATTTTCTTGAAATGTGGGGAGCCTTCCTTTGTGTTCCATTAATCATTTTTTTTATGAAGCCCATTTCCTTTTCCTTGTACTGTTTATTCACATTAATAGCACTTACATAAAATCAGGTACTCCTTATTTCTACAAAGTGCAAATCGAAATAAGCATTCATGGCTGGCCAGCAGCTGCTGCTGCGTTAATGATAGTAAGATTTTTCCTAGCAGTGCAGGTAAATGCACTGCCTCCCCGTAAGTACAGCGGTGCCGAAACAGATCACGCTGTCACCGTCCCAGGGCATCTGCACTTGTGACAGGAGTTTGAACAAATTCAGGATATGCGAGCACTACAACCAAGCACCTGCTGTGTGCTGGGTACTATGCTGGATGCCCTACTTACATCGCCTCCTTTAATTTAATCCTTCCAACAGCTCGGCGGAGTGGGTCCTTTTCCCCTATTTCACAAATGACGACCCGGGCTTAGAAAGGATTTGGCCCAATCCACGCTCATTCTGCCTCCAACTCGTTCTCAAGAAAAAATGCTTTATATTGTGAATAGAAGGTTAATGAAATAGAAACATCAGGAAATACTCTTCGGCTGACGCATGAGATATTTAGGTTAGGGTTGAATAAGAACTTCCTGGCAGGGTATTAAAATACCAGTTGGCTGGCCATGGAAGTAGCATTTCTTCCTGTGATTTTAGGATAATTGTCCTTGACTGGCTAATGAACTAAATTATGTGCTTATTCATGTCCGTACATGTCTTCACTTCAGTAGAGTTAGATTAAAAGTACTGCAGAGCCATAGAAAACTCCCCCCACCTTTTTTCTTACCTGTTGGCACTCATAAATTTGACTAAAATAGTGAAGATTGTGGTGAAACTGCATTTGATTTATAGTTGTTGAGAGCAGAACTGGTAAAGGTTTTCCAAACTCTGCTGTCTACCTCTTTGGACTTCAGTTACACGCCTACTCATTGCACAGAACAGTCGGAAAAACTCTCAGTTCTTCAGTTTGCTGAGATGTCATTTGACAGATTCATGGCAGACCTGGATGCCCAGCCAGATTCTTGGTCTGCCCTTTTTGGTGTCTGCATCCTGCCGTCTGGCCCTGGCTTAGCTATGTCTGGAACCGTGATAGCTGCCCCTTTTTGGAGTTCCGGCCCTGGACTGAGTACTCTACGTAGGTTCTTCCTAACCCACAGGTCACCCAGCTCACATGGGATGGAACCCAGCATCAAACCTGAGTCAGTGGGGCTCCCTGGCCCCCACCCCTGGAATCTGAGAGTCACCGCAGCGCTCACTCTCTCAGTGGGGACAAGCGCACGCACATACACACAAACAAGACCCTTCCTGGTGGGAAAGGAAAACGTTTTCCCCTCCTGATTTGTTTCCTTTGCACTGAGTGGGAGGCGTTTAAATTTAGGTAATTTCTATCTGTTGTCTGGGGCAGCCAGTTCATGGTGTGGTATTGGAGGGATTAATGAGAGATGTGGCATTTCAAAAAGAGTTGATTTCTCTGATTTTCCTTCATAAGTGGTAAGTAGTGAATCATACGATTTTATGAGCAGCGGTGCCCTGGGTTTACTCTCCAACATTTCTCTATTGTAACAACTTACAAAGCGCTTTCCTGCATATGGACTCATTTTATCCACACGACACTTTCTAAGGCAGCAAAGCCACCGCTTCCTCATTTGACAGGGGAACACCGAGGCTCAGAAAGTTGCAGTGACTTGTCAAAGGTCGCATGACTGACAAAGTCGCATGCTGATGCTCGAGGTCAGTGCTGCCTTCCAGGGTCGAGTGTCCTACCCGCCCCCCACCCTACACTGACGCACCGTCTGAAAGAGACAGGCCTGGGAGGGGTTTTGTCAGGTGATTTTCAACTTAAAGCATGCCTTTCCAATTAAAACATGGTTTTTATTATTGGATAGTTTTGAACTACTTTGCATTCTTAGAGTCTCCCCTACACACATGTACCTTTTTCCCCTTAGCTCAGACCGTCAGTGGTTTTGCCTTTGGTCGTGTTTCTGTTTCAGTTTGTTGGTTGTTTTCAGCTCTTACACGTGTGTGAGAGTAGAGCGATCAGTTGAACTCTCCACACGTGTCGCTCAGCTTCCACACCGATCTGCTTTGGCCAGTCTTGTGTTCGTCTCCCCCTCATCCCCTCCCTGATTTTTAAAAATCAATCCCGGATATTGTTTCACTTCATCCATAAATATTTTAGTATGTATGTCGAAAAGAGAAGGACTTGAGAAACAATCACAATCACAATACCATGATCGCATTAAAAAAAAAAACAACTGAACATTTACTCGAGATCATTAGTCAACATTCATATTTTCCTGGTTGTCTTTTTTAAAATGATTTGTTCAAATCAGGATCCACATGAGATCTGTGTGTTGAAATAGACTGCCATATATTTAACATTTCTTTAATCTATGGCCACCCTTCCCCCCTTTTTTATGCTTGCAGTTTGTTGACGGAACGGGTTGGTTCGTCCTGTAGAGCTTCCCGTCGTCTGGGTAGAGTTGATGGTATCTTTCTGGTGTCACTGAACGTGCGCTACAATCTCTTTGTAACATACCTTTGTTCCTAATAATTTTTTCATCTCGAAAAATAAAAGGAATGCATGCCCTTTGTTTAAAAAAAAAAAAAAAAAAAGCCCTAAGAAAGCTGAAAAAAGAAAACCCAAAAGTCATCCCTGATCCCACCAGCTAGCTCGTCACTACTGTCACCTCAGGTGTTTGTTCCAGATGCACCTGTACCCTGTTTATTCTCATTCAGCACATTGTGAGCATTTCCCCCGTTGTTAAAAACGTCTTCAATACAGTTCCGTAAGGCATGCCATTGCATTACTGGTCCTTCCCTCCAGTCGCCCCCAGCTGAGGAACGGGCTCAGCCGTTGCTCCAAAGGAAGACCATACTGAAAAGAGAACAGTGACTATTTGAATACATCTGTTATTATCTGCACCAGTGTGGATAGGTTCCTAAGAGTAGAATTATTGGGTCAAAGCCGGGGGTGTTCCCAAGTTCCTGATACAGTTGTCAGATTGCCAGATTCCCCCAGAAAGGTGGTCTGAGCCAGTTACACACCCCCAGCCCGGGCCAGACTGTGAGAGGGTTTTTCCACACAGGGACAGCTTGCTGTGAGGTCTTGACTTAGAGGAACAGATCGGCCTTGAGGTATGCCGTCGCCCCCCTTTACGTGCAGGTGATAGACAAGTTACCATGAGTAGCAGGGGGACAAAGGAGTGAGCGTGGGTGTCTGCAAACTGCTTTGCCCAGTGGAGTGCTGAGAGCCCATGTCAATTCATTGTCATGGGGAAGTGGGCAGCTCGGCTCTCGGCTTTGCCGGCCCGCCAGCCTCTTAGTGATGACTTCTCACTTGCTGAGTTGAGGAATAAAGAAACAGCATTTACTAGGAACAGGGGACATGTGTAGAGGGGATACGTGGAGTCCAGGGGACTTCTAGCCTGGGCATCACCTGGCCTCAGGTAGCTCCTCTGCTTTTTCTTTGCTGCCTGGACACCTTTTTGTTCCCCTCCCCTCCCCACTGTGGTTGTCCTGGCTGAGGACCTTCATCTTCCTTACCAGCGTCTGTTTCAGCTCTGTCCTGGGACTGAGGATTCACTTAAAGGTCTCATGCCTAATAAGGTGCCACAGCCTCCCTTCCCAGAGCTGTATGCACGTCTAACAGTGCGTGATGCCCTGACCCAACAGAACCGTGGGCTTTCAGGCCTCGTGGGAAGGTAGTCGTAGCAGGTGTGGAGCATGTGGATGCCCTCCCCTTACAGTGTAGCTGGCCACCCCCCCCCCCCCACCATGGCTCAGCCCAGCAAACCCTTAGAAACAATGCCAAGTTAAAGACGTTGCTTAATTTAATCTTTGCATCAGCCTCAGGAGGTGGTTTCTCCGGTCCCGGCGTTACAGATTGTGGAAACAGAGACTCGGAGAGCTGCCAGGCGCTCGACATACATTTTATCATTCAGTCCACACACAAATCACTTCCAAGTGTCCAGGTCTCTGCTCTGTTCGTAGTTCTCACCCAAGGTCCCCACCAGTGCTGCTTGGTCAAGGCTACTCAGGGCGGTAGATGCTGTGGGCACTTCACCCAGACTGACTCTTACAAGCATGAGTAATGGACAGGAGCTTGGCATTGTGACTCTTGAGTCACACATCCATTTCGGGGGGTCAGGGTGCCTTCCCTGACCAGGCGTGCTGTGGGCAGAAGTTGTCCTTCACTCTGAAGCTGTCATTTGAGAGTTTAGTGTCAGATTCACTTCCTGCTGCATCATGTCACTTGACTTAATGACTTAGATGTGGTCTATTATCAGTCCCCCAATCATGTGGCATTACTAAATCATGCTGAATTCTGGTTTAAAAAAAACAAAAAACAAAACTCTCTAACACCCCCTCCCAATAAAAACAAACCTAGTCTTTTGCTATGAAGCCTTCTGGAAATGTTTCCGCATTCATCACCATGCTGGAACTGTCTTAAGAAGCATTCAGGAGCCATTATGATATTGTAATAGCCACAGATTTATTCAGCTTCTCTGGAGCGTAGTGCCATATCAAGTTCTTTACGTATTTCTGATCCCTAAGACAGCTTTGTGGGAGTTTCCACACTTTATAGGGAGCGAATAGACGCTTAGAGCAGATCAGTAAATGCTCAGGTTGTGCAGTGAGTGTACAGTGGAGCTAAGTTTCCAACCAGATCTGTTCGGCTCCTCGGTGCCACACCACTGCCTTAGCCATTACAGCCTGCTCAGAAGTAGACGTGGAATGAGAATTCACATCTTTAAACTCATGGTTTTTAAACCCGCGGTTTAAGTAGGTATGTACACTTTATGCATTGGGTACAGAAGCACGAATACCACAAATGTTATTCATCAGATACTCAATTTCCGCTTGCTCTCCTCCCCTAGAAACGTTACAGAGTGGGAAGGGAGAGGGATCTGCTCCACACCCAGTGTAAATTGTTACCCAGGATGAGTTAATTGGTGTTTATTTCTGAAACGGCAGTGGTTGCTTCCAGAGGGCCTAACCTTGCTTGGCTCTCCTGTGGGATGAATTGCTATGTTAGTCTGTGTCCTCACTCTCGGGGAAGACCCAGTGGCGTTTCATTCCCCGGGCAGTTCCCCTTTGCCTGGGAGCCACCCGTTCTTCCTCACGGCTGGGCGACGCTTGGAAAACAGTGAATTATCTGGGGTCCCTGTCGTCTCCAACCAGCTCGGCCTTCTCTCTGTGCAGAACCCGCCGTGTTGAGATGTGGGTGCTGAGTCACATTACTGTTGGGAGGACAGGACATTGTCTTGTTTGTTTGTCAATCTCCAAAGCTACGGAGCCAGGAGAATGAACCACGTTTGAGTAAATAGGCGAACACACGTGTGTGTACGCACGCATGCACGCAGTGGGTGGGGTCTTGGAGGATTTAGGCAAAAGCAAACCGTGGAAGAACTGAGAATGTGGCGAGTCTGGGAGCAGTATTGTCTGTGGGACAGACCGGAAGGGAGACGGGTAGAAATTTCAGGACTTGCAAGAGTTCAAGGGAAATGACGTAAACTTGCCAGTTGAGAGCCAGAAGGAGCCTTAGAGATCATGGAGGTCAAACACCTCGTTTTTGGATCTTTGAGATTTCTCATCCGCCCTCAGTTTGCAGCTACTGCCCAGTCAGGGCCCAGAACGGGACAGTTCTCTTTAAATGGTGGTTTTTATTGATACGAACATTTGTGTATCGTCACATTGTGTTTTATATGTTCAGTAACTGGTTTCATGTTTGAGCCCGAGGTCATTTTGTCAGGATGGAAAAACAGTTTGAAAAAATTATAGAAATTAGTGAAAAAGAAGAGAGCCTTGCAGTTGGAGAAAATGGCTGCATGCTGACCCTTGTGACAGCCACAGTCGCCACCCTGCTCCTTCCTCTTCCTCACTTCCCATTCTGGGCTGTTCGCCGGTGGCCCCCTTGCTCTATTCAAGATGACTTGTGTATTTGCTGACTCTTAAAACTTGTTCTTTGCAAAGACCTCAGCTTTCTTTCTGCATTCCTTCCGCAGCACAAGTCTTTAACAGCTGAGAAGGTTCCGGCATATTATGTATGTCAGCACCCTATAGTTTACAAGGAATTATCTTACTCTGTGGGGTATCAATGAAGAACTGATAGCACAGAGAAGGCAACTTGCCTAAAACCTTGCAGAGGATGAGTGCTGGTTCCGTGTTGATCCCTGGTGACAGGAATTCGAGTCCCCATGGCTTTTTCCATGATGAAGACTGTGTGTGTGTGTAGATACAGGTATATGTGTATATATTTATATATATTTTAAAGTCTCCCCGATGAAGCATCTCTCTCTGTGTCTATTAAGCTTGCCTAGAATCCCTTGAACTTGAGGAATCATTTCCCACCTCTCGGGCACTCCCTGATTCCTGCATGCCAAGGTCAGGGAATAGGTGCCCCTTAGTCCTGGGGTGTTTCTGTTCTCTGCCCCCACCCTGTGAGTTTGACTGTGAGGCCAGCAACCCCAGTTCTGGAGCAGGCACTCCGCAGAAAGAGCCCAGCAGTAGCTGTTGGGGTTGGGGGTAGGGACTGCCAAGGGCGTCTGCGTTCTGTTGGAGGCACTAGCTGGCCAGAGCAGCAGCAGGACATCAGCACTGGTGGCACAGGGAAGTGGGGATTGTGCTCTGCGTACAGCTGAGGAATCCCAGGCCCGGCGATGTCCTGCAGTCAGAACCAGGGCCACTGCTACCCAGCATGTGCATTTTCCACTAGCCCACACTGCGTGCTTTTAATAGCAGAACCGAAAAATTTTTATAGCTCTGCATGGCCAGCCAGAGTCATTGGAGATATCACAGAGGTTTGCTGGGTGGCAGCGGGCACCAAAGCTATTCAAGAATAGTTGGGATAATGTCCGTGGAGGAGCATCCCTTTCTGTTTACCTGACAGTTCTGTTGCTGGCTCCTCTTTGTTGAATACTTCCTGTGTGCGTGGTTCTTTGAGCAGCTAAGAGTCATTGAGTGCTTGCTGTGTGTCAGATGCCATTGTCAGTTAATTGCATTCACTCATTTAAACCTCGGGTAGGTGCTGTTCAGTTCCTGCCTCTGCCAGTTACTGACTGGGCTATTTGGGGCAAGGTACTGAATGTCTCTGTGCCTTAGGTGCCCGCTCCCAGCCTCACCCGGAAATAGGTGCTTCGTCCTCAGCTGTAGGGTTTACGCTGTCCATGTGCACAGGGCGGCCGTGAGGGTGAAGTGAAGCACCCCCCAGGACCTCGGGGTGCGATTTGGGACCAGCCACGGCAGCCCTCTCAGCCTGCTTCTTCATCTGTGCCGTGGGTATAACACGTATCGGAAGGGTCATTGGGAGAGGCCAGCTACGAGGCCCCTTGCGCTGTGCATCGGTGCACGCGTACACGGCAGCTGTAAACTCTTCCTGCCTCCACGGGCATTGGTTCTCATGCTTTCATGTGCAGGCTGGAGGGGTGCTGTTGGCCACTGGCCACTCTGCTCACACTTTGAAGGGAGGAGGATTTGATGAAGAGAGGTCTCAGGTTGGGTTAGAGGAGAGTTCAAGGATGCTGTAAACCCAAAGGAAATACAAGAAAGCAGGTGGAACAGAAGGCCTCTGAGGAGCTGTGGATAGGTTGGGCCAGACTTTAGTTATTCACTCTCATGGGATGGAAGGAAGCCACCCACTATCACCTCCATCCACACCCAGCGTTTATTTCCTGACAGGGTTATATTTCTGTCTTAGTTCAGGCTGCAGGCATGGTGGCTTGTAAACCATGGAAATTTGTTTCTCACAGTTCTGGAGGCTGGAAGTCCAAGGTCAGTGCCAGCATGGTCAGTCAGGCTCTGGGGAGAGCCCTTTTCTTGGGTGTGAGCTGCCAGCTTCTTATGTCCCCACATGGTGGGAGGGGCCAGGGAATTCCCTGAGACCCCTTTTATAAGGGCGCTCATCTCGTTCATGAGGGCTTCACACCCATGACATAACCGCCTTCCGGAGCCTCCCCTCCCAGTGCCACCAAGTTGGGAGGTTGGAATTTCAAAGTATGAATTTGGGGGAATGCAAACATTCAGTCCAAAGACACTTTTTTTCTGTTAGTTATCATAGACATGTTAGGGTTTGATATTGGGAGGACTGGCATGCTTAATTAGCATTCAGAATTTCTAATTTACAGTCGAGGTTGTGATCGCTGTCTTTGGAGCATGTTCGTTTTTATTGCGCTGTGGAAAAAGCAACACATTGCGTTGATTCTCGCGAGGAGTCTGACGAGCGATTGGCAGTACTATAGGAAATGAACCCAGCTGTCACTTCATACAGGACTCATACCGGTTGATATTTCTATAATCTTTTTGAAGCATGCACCGCACATTTGGAGTTAAGATGATAGATGTATTAAGTAGATGCCAAATCAGGCTTTAAAACTGGTTTAACTTGGAAAATACATTAACATCTTGTAAAGTATTTTGGGCTCAGTCCCATCCTTTCACCAGCCTGTGCCTTTATTTTCTTGCTGTCGACCAGCCGAGCCTTTCCTTATTGGCTGATACAAGTTCTGCAGTGAGCTTGTCTGACGGCTTAGCTCTTTGTCGTTGCCCGCCCTTAAGTGGTTCTCAAAGCATGGTCTCTGGGGTCTGGGGGACCTGAGACCCTTGCTGGGGTTCTGTGAGGTCACAACTTACTTTCATAGCCACCTCGAGGCAGTATTTGTCCCGTTCACTCTTCCTCAGAACCATGTCCTGGCGTGGCTAAGTGCCGTGGGCTGGTATCATCCTCTGACAGACAGCTCGCTAAATGTGCGTTCTGGACTTTGGAGTATTTTCTCCACTTTAATTTCTCTTGTAGCCAGTATCAGTGGGTACAGCCTGCCTTCAGACAGTAACAAACCTCTTTGGGATCTTCTCACTGTTTAAAGAAAGGGGTCCCGAAACTAAAATGTTTGAGAACCGTTGCTGTGTTGGGCAGGGTCTGCCACAGCAGGCCACCTCCTGGGCCACTGCCAGCCAGTGGAAGAGCCTCCCAGGAATCAGGTGCCCGCCCTGGGCCAAGGCATCCGCCCTGGGCCGAGGGCATTGGGGCTGTTTCTTCCAGTAGGGGCGCCCTGGCCGGCAGTCACCCCGACCTCCAGGTCCTGCAGAGGCCACCAAGTCCGTGTCCTTGCCTTGAACCCAGGGGACCTTTTCTTTCTGTAGACGCAGTGGTTTCAGCTTGTCTTCCTTGAGGCATGGCATATTTTTGTGAAATACCTAATTTCAGTTGACATGTGAAGAATTTGAAAACAAGAGGACTGGGGTGTAGTGGAGTTGGATTCCTTCTGGCAGCTGTTTTGCAAGAGTTGGTTTCAGAATGAAAATGAACTAGGAATTGAGGCGGTAGTGATTTTCTTCAGAAATTTGGTGCTCCGTCCATGAGATGAAATATTGGATGTTGCAGTTTTTTGGTGATTTTTAGTGTAGAACTTTAGAATTCTCCCAATGTGTGACCCTGGGCTCCATGGCAGAATTTTAATGGCACTAACTGCCCTTCTAGACCCTCTCCCCTTTTCCCTCCTTCCTCTCTGTGGTTTGCCAGGAGACGCCCCACCCCCCCTTTTCTGGTCTGAAATTCTTCCTTTCTCTGACGGATACTAGAGGTGTGGAGCACAGAGGAGGCAGGGTTAAGTGTCAGCTTCCATCTGATAAGAAGAAGGGATGCCTTCCCCTAAAGGCGAGGGATTGAGAAGTACAAATTGGTAATTCCAAAATAGTCACAGGGATGTAAGGTACAGCATAGGGGATATAGTCAGTAATATCAGAATAACTGTGTACAGCCTCAAGTGGGTACTTGAAATATCAGGGGCATTTAGACTTCCTAAAGTCTATGAGTGACTAGCCACTATGTTGTGAACTACACCTGAAACTAATATAAAATAGTTTTGAATGTTGGAAAAAAGAGGTAGAAAATACCAAAGCGGGTGGGAGGGTTCAGGATCTCTATAAAGCCCCTTTCTCCTACAACTTGTGATCCTTCCTGGGGAAACCTTCTTGGATCCTCAGGCCTGTGCCTTTGGCAACACCAAGGCACCCGGCACCCTCCGCTGTTGCTGGTTTACAGGCCTGTCATCCAGACTAAAATCTACGGAATAACTACTGTATTTTTCGGACCATCAGACACACCTAGGTTTTAGAGGAGGAAAATAGGAAAAAGAAATTTTGAAGCAAAAAACGTGGTAAAATATTTAATAACATAAATAACATTCAGACTATAATTCAGCTACATTTGGACTGTAAGACGCACCCCCATTTTCCTCCCAAATTTGGGGGGAAAGTACATCTCATAGTCCGAAAAATACGGTATGTCTTGCTGCTCTGTGTTAATACATAGTCCCTACTTAGAGGGCAGATGTTGCTCATTAAATATTTATTGCATGAATGTATTAACCAGTGACCTCTTTCTCCATGTGGGGGTCAGCCTGAGACAAGGGAGCCCTCCCTGCCGCTGGGGCCTCGGAGAGAGAGACTGCTGGTACCAGAACCCTCCCTCCTTTTTCTTGTCCCAAGCAGTTCTGCTCTGGCCCCCAACTTGCATACCTCCCTCCACCAAGTGTGTTCCCCTAGCGCTGTCATTGTCCTGGACTGCCAACCTACCATTCTCACCTTTTTAGCAGCCCTTAAGAACTCCTCTCAGGGGAAGGAACATGTAAGGGACATGTATTTTTCCACCTAGCTTCTTTACAAGTGTATTTTAGTGCTCTGTCTCTGTCTGTGCCCCGAGGACTGGTCTGGCTGGCATACCTTTGTTTGGGGTCAGTCCCAAGCAGTCACAGCAGGGTGTCCATAGACACTGGTTGCAGTGCGTGTCTTCATTTCTGTTTGCCTGGTTTCCTTCCTGCAGGTACTCTCAGGGTGTCTGCTCCCAGCCTAGCGCCCGCCCGTCCAATAAACAACAGGATCACAACCCAGATCTAGAATGAGTGAAGGTGCATATATATTGCTCGAGAGCATTGGACTGCATCCAGGCTTTTCTGATTAGCACCTCAGTGCAGGAAGTTGATCTGATTAGCTGTGTGGCACCCTGGGGAGACCTTGACCTTGAAGAGAAGAGCGAGGACATGAGGAGGTCTTACTTCTGGATGCTAAGCGTAGGAAGGGAGCAGGTCTTAGAGCCTCTGCCACGAGGGGCTTTGGCCTTGGTATCTTGAGGGGGAAGAAGGATATTTCTGCATTTCTTTCCCATTTCCAGGGGGTAGGTTAGGGTCTCTCTCTCTCCTCCCCCCATCCTCTTCCTCCCTGTCTATGCCCTTCTTCCCCTTTTCTCTGTTCTTCTGCTCTTGGGGGGCTAGGTTGGAGACTGTCTGTTTCTCATTCTTCCTCCCTCTCTCCCTTCCTGTCCCCCTCCTCCCCTTTTATTTCTCTTTCCTTTCTGATCTGGTGGCAGTGTGCGTAGCTGCCGTCGTTAACTGAGAAGGAAGTTCTAGGAACTGCGCAGAGCCAAGGAGCCCGGGGTAGGCGCCAGAGCTGGGACAGAGGTTTCTCCTCTCTTGACCGTCCGCTTGGTTGTCCTTCCATCAGCCCAGGACTGCAAGTCAAGGGGCAAGCAGGCTGCCATGGTGTCCCCTCCCCAGTGCAGAGTGACCGTTTGGGGTGTGGAGGAGGTGCTCTGTCCCCTGAATGACTTCCCTGAAGCTGGCCTTCTGAGTTAAGTTTGCTGCCATATGGTTAGTTGTCAGTGGCTTCTCTGTGAGCTGTTTTTCCAGAGAAATACAACTGTTTTTGTTTGTTTGTTTGTTTTGAAGAACCAATATTTTATATTAGAAACATTGTGAATTTTTCTGTTCTGGATTTGGATAAACAGACAAGCTGTGCATTTTGGATTTGCATTGGCTATTAAAGAAAGTACACCATCTTTGCCAAGATTTTTCAAGCCCCCCGCGGGGCATTTTTCAAGCCCCTTCAAGTAAGAAGGAAGCTCCCTATCATAGTCTAGGTACTGCATTATTAATTTCGGCTGAGTGCTGTTTAATTATTGATGTTTTATTGAAGGCTGGTCTGGCCAGCAGGAAGAGGCAGCTTGGCTGGGAAGAGGTCCGTTGGTCCCACCGCTGGGTCAGAACCAGCTGTGCTGTCCCCTGCCTGCTCAGCAGCTGTGTCCGAGGGCCCCTCTGCAGCTCAGTATGCGCTGTTTCCTTACGGTGAGCTGAGGGGATTTTTGCTTCTCATTGGAAATGCTCAGTGAAGAGACAGTTCCTCTCTCATGTTCTCCGGTGGTTCCGTTGGTGTTTGAACATTGTTCTAGTCCTCCTTCTGCGTCTCATGTCTGGTTTGGCACAGAGTAAAATCCCCCATTCTGCTTTCCTAGAATTTGTTACTGAGGATACAGATAGCTTTCTCGGGGGCAGGGGTTTGGTTTCGTAACTGACATCAAAGTGAGGACTGTCAGAAAGTACTGTTTCCCTGGCTTTCGCCCGCCTCTCCCAGGCCCTGAGCAGAGCAGGATTCTGACTGGTGCCGGCATCACAGGATCGGTGCTGGCACCAGCCATCCCGCCTCCCTCCCTCCCTCCCTCCCTCCCTCACTGTGATTTTTCTTAAGTACCGCATCCTTCAGTGTATTGCTTCGTCCTCAACGTAGCTTGCTTTGACTGTGTTTCCTAGACCCAGGTCAGTGTTTCTCAGACTACGCTGTGCGCACACAGGGCCTGGGGAGTTTGATGAAGTGCCGATTCTGACTTAGCAGGTTGGGGTGAGGCCGATGATCTGGGTTTCTGACAAGCTCTCAAGCGATGCCACTGCTGCTGGGGGACAGACCACACTGACGAGCAGGGATGAGAACCATGGATCTACAGCCTTGCACACGTGCTCACACAGGTGCACACGCGCCTTTGTTTAACTTCTCCGCCTTCCCCGCTACTGTGATTTTAAGGGTGCGGTAAGAATCACTGCCTTAGGTTGATTGGTCATTCTTTCAGCAAACATTTTTCTCGGGTCCTACAAGGGGGTGGCCGGATTATTTACAGAGGGCAGTTTCTGAGGCTTCTTTTTGTAGTATTTTAATTTCAGGGGTCCAGCTGTGGTGGGCAGTGATTGGAGTTGATCACTGCATGCCGCTGGCCCCCCCGTCCTGGGCATCCATGCCCCATGTGTTACTTGGAAATCGCCTTTCCCAGTAGTCATACTTCATAGTCATTAAAGTGCCTGGAGTTCGCGCATGTTTTTAACATCCTGAAAACTTACTGCAAGTCATTGGACTGACTGAGGAATAATAGTGTCCACAACAGTTTTGCCCGCAGCCTCTTGCCTAGGCTCATGCCTGCAGCGTAGCTACCCCGATGCGTTTGCAGGGCTTTCTCATGAGCTGCATTTCCCAGCTGACCCCCATTGTCTGCTGCTTCCTGGCCAAGGAGCCCCAAGAGGCACCGGCGGGGTGGGGTGGGGAACAGCCCCAGCAGCAGGGTCTGCTGTGCCCTTTTTCACCGTGACAGGCAAATCAGGCCCAGAACCTGCCTCCCAGCTCCCTCCCACGTGGGCGGTCGTATGCTCTCAAGCACTGTTGATGGCTGGCTTTGTATCACAGCCTTCCCATGTTCCCGCACACGTGAGGGGGGTGAGTCCTGTCATTTCAGATTGCCAGTTCTGAGTATGAGTAAAGCATGACCGTGGTTAGGGTCTGATGGACCTGGGTTTGGATTCTGGCTGCGTTGCTGACTGTCAATTTACTACACCTCTGTGTGCCTCATTCCTTTTTTTTTTTTTTTTTGAGCTTTGGTTTCTCCATCTGTAAAATAGGGCTCATACTCTGACCTTACTGAATGAGAGTGAGGCTCAAATGAATTAGTCCGCTTTAATGCCTGCTGGAGGGTCTGCTGTGTGGGAGGCGTGCCATTAGTGGTTGTTCTGGTGGTGATGCAGATGACCCGTGTCATCCAATGAAAAGGAGCAGAGCACAGTCTGAGGTCATAGTTCGGGGAAGACAGTGCTGACGGGAGGGCAGGAAGCCTGGGCAGGAAGGCGCTTTAGCTGTCTGGACCCCAGTCCACCGTGAGGGGGGGAGAGTACATCAGCCATCTTTATGCTTCTCGGGCCAGTGACAAAGCAGTGTGACCAAAGGGCATTTTGGGCTGGGGATGAGCACAGGAAGGTAGTGATGGAACGAGGGAAAGGAGAGGGGCTTGATATTCGGAAAGGGAGGAGTGACGATCTGCTGTGTATTTGGATAATCTGGAGGGAAGGTTTTTTAATGAAGTACTCTGTTAGTGGGATACTTGTTCCTAATGGTATTGCTGTTTTATATTAGTAAATGGAGAGCTGTTGGCGTTTGAGAGAGATGCCCAGTTTCCCCAGCGTCTGAAAAGGGATTTTTGTTGGCGTTGTATAAAAAATACTCTGTGAGTATGGTACTGGGCTGCCAAAAGTGTGAAAGGAACAGGAAATCTCTACACGCATGAAATGTAACAGATCTTTCATTCATTTTTGTGTTCTGCTTCCTCCAGATTGTTAAATAAAAGTTTATTTTTGGTCACACGCAACAGCTAGAAGTCATTTTTAAGCCATCAGAGTGGTTGTGAAGAACTGTGGAATAATAACAAGATAACTGTCTTTGCTTCGAGGCGTGGAGTTCTATTTCAATTTGGTTCCTCGTCTTCCGGTTTAAAAGTGAAAAACAGATCAAATCCATTGTGTCCTGGAGTCTGGCTGATGGAGCGGCACGCAGGCAGAGCACCAGGGAGGCCGAGGTCTGTAGACCTCAGTAGTAAATGAAGACTGGACTTTGTGATAGCACTTTCTGTTTCCATTACCCAAGAAGTAGGCCCGATACACCCTATTCTTGTTACCTGGAAAGGAAGGTGTAACTCTTTGTTTGGGTATCTTTCCGTGGCTTGTGGGGTCACGTCCCTCCTCCTTAGCAGCCAAGCCGACAGACTGTGTTCCTCTGCCTTCTGTTCCCACTGCCTGAAGCTGCAGAAGCGACTGGAAAGCGTCTTGCTGTTTGCCGTTTCCTTCCTCCCCCCTTAGCAGCTGAGCACGGGTCCTCCCAGGCTGAACTCGGGCGTCACGGCGTGAAGAGGGCTTTCCTCACACTCGCCTGTGGTGCTCTGTAGGACTTGCTCTTGGCTGTGGGTGACTTCGTAGTCTCGGCTTCTCTGGCACAGCCCAGCACTGTGCCTGTCGCCTAATGGGCCCTCCAGAAATACTGCTGAATGAGTAAATACATCTAACACCGCCACAATTTCATTTTATCAGTATACTCGGTGGAAATGTTAATCTTTTGGTATTGTGACCTTTGGGTATGACCTTTCTGCCTCAGGATGGGGAATGCCCCGACCTCACTATTTTTTATTATTATAATGGCCGTATCTGCTTATTGTAGGAATAAAGAAGAAACTAAAAATCACCCACAATCCCATCATCTAAAGATGATTATAGTTAACATTTTGGTGTATAATCGTTTGGACACTAATCTTTTCAGTTACCCAGCTGGTTTGGGTGGGAGAGAGGGCTTGGGAGGTGAGGGGCGGATGGAAAGGTGGTCTGAAGGGGACGTGTGAGTGTAATTTCCACGTGAGGGTTGGGGCCACCTGTGTAAAGCAGAGCCTGAGAGGACGGCCTCCGGACAGGCGTGGACCGTGCCAAGATGGAATTGTGCTGCGCCAAACCCTTTCTGAATGTTGTTATTGCTAGTTTTTTCTGTGATGTGGATACATTTTTCTTAGACAGCCCTCAACTTTATTATTTCACTTTTTCATAAGCATTCCTCTGTAGCCATCGCACATATTTTAGATTTTTATATGAAAATATTCTTTAAAGTGTTTTTTTTATAAAAATGAAGGAAAAATTGTGCCCGTCTGCTGTGTGTGCCTTCCGCTTTCGGATGGCCCCTGGCCTGTCAGTGGGCTCCGGCTCCGGGAGGGAGTTTGATAAAGCGCACCCTCTTACTCGGAGGAGGTGATGGAGGAAGTAGGAAGTAAATTAGGGTGGGATTGACCAGGGAAGCAGGCTTTTCCCCACCCTACTCTCAGCCATGTAGAAGCCCAGGGGAAGTTTTTTTTAATAAGAAGAAGAAAAGTTCTTGTATTCTGGAATACTTCCAAAAGCATTGCTATTGGTGTTGAATTCCATTTTGGTTTTGGAATTATGAAATTTTTTAAGTGTCGAAGTAAAACTGGTCATTCTTTGTATTATTTTTTGACAGTAGACAAATAATACCACAAATGAACCTCCAATTCCATAATCAGAGAAACTAATACAGAAGTGGTTACTTAATTTGAAATGGGATTGAACATGCAAAAAATCAGGTGGCGTGGATGGGTTTATGGGCCAAAAGAGGTTTCCTTTCTGAGCAGGACAGGAGGGCGCCGGAGGGTGTCTTCCATTATTCCCGGTGGTGAGGGCAGGGTGGACCTGTGAGGGTCGGAACCGACGGGTCTTTGGTGCAAGCACCTGAGGAAGGCAGGGCAGAGCAGGGCCCTGACCAACCAGAAGCTCTGACCAACCAGATAATTCTTACCAAAGTTGAATGAAAAATCCCAGATGGTGGTTCTGAAATTTTTACACTATGACCCGAAATGAAGTAAACAGAGAAGCCCGAAAGGGAGGCTTTTGCTCTTGGATTTGAAAGAATCGCTGCAGTAACCCGCTGTTCTCTGTGTAAGCCTGTAATGTGGCATGTTCTCAAACTGTCTCTGGATGTGGGGTTCTGAGAAAGCAAACAGACTTCGGGCCCCTGAGGTCTTTGGGGACCCACTCTGCGGAATCACTGGGCTTTGGCCTCAGTCGCCAGCTTATGTGGATTCTGATCATTCTCTCCTGTTGATGTGCAGAGTGTGTGTGTGTGTGTAGGCAGGTAGGTCTCTATTGGTTTGTGTGTATGTGTATTTTTTAAATGCTTTGCTGGTACTTCTTTTTGGTACCATTAATAGTAATGATAGCTAGAGTCTTGAAATTTTGGCACCTCCTGAGTAGGTACCAGTCACTGTGTTAAAACTGTTTGCATGTTTGTCTCATACTTTGCTCATAATCTGATGGCAGTGGGCATCCTGTGATATTTTACAAAGAGGAACCCAAGGCTCAGAAGTTAAGTAAGTTTCCCCACTCGTAAAGGCAGCAAGTCAGGTTGGATCTCGGGTCTGCCAGGGTCTGCTCTCTGGGGACTCACCCCCGTGTTTTCAGGCCTAGTTCTCTGCTCGCGCAATGCAAGTTATGTCACGGGGGTTCCTGGCAGGTTGAATATTAGGAGTCACCGGTTGGAGTTAGGCTTTGGTACTAACTAATTGTGTGACTCTGTTTTACTTACCATCTGGCTCATCGTCTTCATTGGGTACCCAGGCAGGTGAGATAAACTGGCCATGCTGACTTAGGTGGTAAGGAATACCCAGCACCAGTGTTCCTTCCCAGAATCCTAGCTCTGGGTTTGGCAATGAAGTCATGGCTCAGAGGGAAGGGTCGAAGAGCAAATGACATTGTAACATCAACTAACCTCATAGGATGTGGTCCAAGTGGTGATAGGGGCCCTCCGTGCCCTCTTCCCTCAAAATAGCCACAGCCCTCATCTCTTCCTTAAGTAAGATATCCCTCCCTTCTTCTCTAACCCTGGAACCCACCACACATGTATTTAAGGTTAGCCGCCACTGACTGTGCACCGGCTAGGTTCTAGGCCCTTGATGTGCTCTGTCTGTCCTTGGCATCAGCCTGCTGGGAAGCAGTCTTGCCCTTATTTTGTGCCTCAGGGAAGTGAGCATTGGAAAGGCTTGTCTGGCCAGAGTCACAGCGAAAAACCTGCAGGTTTGGGATCCAGGTCTTTCTGATGCCAAAGCCTGTTTTAGGCACACTATACCAAGTGAGTGCTGAGAAAAAAGGGAGGGCATGGGGTTTGTCTGCAGCTTCAGGAGTACCCCATAGGGCTGTAGAATTGGATCAGACACATTCATCTGGCATTCATGTGTAGCTTGGGGGGCACTTTGATAAGCTCAAGAAGGATCGTATTTAAAGACAGGCAGAATTCCCAGAAGATGACAAAAATAACCGTGGATCGATTGGGTAGAACCCTGTACTCGCCCCTCTCCCCTGTGGAAGCAGGGAGCCGTCACAAAGCTTACTGTGGGACAAATTCCCTCTGGCAGGACAAGTCAGGAGTGCTCAGGAAGGCCTCCCATCAGACCGAGCTCGGTATAATTTGATCCTGACACTGCTTGAGCACCTGCCGCGTTCCCGGTCTGTGGTGAATGCCGGGAAGAAGGAGACAGTGACTTGGACACGATTTGTGCTGTAATGGTGTTCACAAGGGAATGGATGGGAGTGGGCGGAGCCTGCAGAGGCACTATTACAGCATCGACTGGGGTCGGCGCTGGGAGGGTAGTTCTGGTGACAGAGCACAAGGGAAGCCACCACTGATTGCAGCTGGAGAAGGCTTAGAAGATGCTTTCTGACTTGGACCATGAAGGATAGGCGAATAGCAAGGCCCTGAGTGGGAAGTTCGGGGTGGGGTGGGGGCTTCCATTCGGTGGGTAGTAGGGGCCAGCGTCCTGTGGCGATGCTGTTGGCTTTATTTCATGCCTGTTCGGTTTGATTTGATGAAGCAATCAATCTCTCTCTGTCTTTCCCTCTTAAATGCCTCTTATGTTTTATGTTTCGTTGGGGGCGTACGCAGGAGAGATTCCTTCCAGCTGGGGCCAGCCGCCGTGAACATGTCCGACTTGGCAGATTGAGGAATTGGATCACAGGCCCCTCTCCCCGAAGGCTGGGACACTAGTTATAACCTCAGACATCCCTCCCTTTGCGGGCAGGACAGGAGGGGAGTGGTGATTTAGGGCTGCTGGGTGTGTTGACTGGAAATTACTTGAAAAAACAGGGTTGTGTTGTTCAGTTGATGAATAGATATGGGTCGTCACTGAGCGGCGTGTGTTTTCTCCCAGGAGAACCAGGGTGGCACGACCCGGGGCTGCCCCAGTGCAGAAGTGCAGCCTGTCAGAAGCGGTCCGAATTTTTTACGGAAAGAATTAATGCACTTATGTGGCATGCTCTTTAGTCCCCACTTCGCAGCTCTTCTTCTTCTTCTTCTTCTTCTTCTTCTTCTTCTTCTTCTTCTTCCTCTTCCTCTTCCTCTTCCTCTTCTTCTTCTTCTTATAAAGGATTCTCAACTTCTTAAAGTTTGAAAGCTCCTGGAGTCCTTAGCTAGCTACACATTTGAGATGAGCCAGTAGCATACTTGCCTGGGAGATCTGGAGTCCAGAGACCAGTGTCCTTGGGGAAACTTTAAGCTGTTGCGTAGCCACCTTCCCAGGCCACTCCACATCTGTGAGGTGATATATCTGGACCAGCTCACCGCCAAGGGCCCCTCCCACAGAGCGCCTTGGAAGTGGACTGCATAAATACAAGGTCCTGGACCCTTGCTCTGCACTGGCAGTGACCCAGCTATGCGAGTTCGCACAGTCTTAAGGGAAAGGAAGCAGGTCAAAGCTGCGAAGCGCTGTAGGGTCCTCACCAGGGGTGGTTCCCAGCCAGGTCTGCACCACGGCTGGGGCCATGTTTTGAGAGGAGTAGCAGAGCTCAGTGTGGTAACAGAACTGGAAGTCGCCTTGCACAAGTGGCTTAGGGAACTTGGCAGTGATGACCAGAGAAGTAGTAGTGATGGTGGCACTGGGGGACATGCAGGCCTTCGGGTGTTGGGAGACCTCACACGCTCCAAGTACTGGCTTCACGGTGAGGAAGCGCCACCGTTGTCTGGTCTGCGTGGAAATGAGGTCCCTCAGAGAGCAGCAGGGACCACTTAAGAAGATGTCGTCATCCGACTGTCAGCAATGCAGTCAAGGAAAGCGTGTCCCCAGCCCTCCAGCTAGTCCAGGAGGCCTTGCCTCTTCCAGGTGTTGAGAATCTATGAGTCATGACGAATTACTTGGGTTTTCACAGATTTTTGCCGTAACACTGGAAATGATTTGGTGTGCCGTCGTGTGGCCAGGTGTTCGTGCCCACAGCCCACCACAGCGGGCGGGTACTAGCACACTTGTTCCTCCCTAATTCGGAAAATTAATATGGGTTTATTGTAAAAATCACACGTTTTTTCTCCCTAATTCAGAAAATTAATATGGGTTTGTCATAATAAAAATCACAAAGACTAAACTTCCTTTCATTACTTGGAGGACTGTTGGCCGGTGCATTTTAAAGGTTGAGCGCACAGAGGCTTCGGTCTGGCCGCCCTGGTTGGGGATCTCATACCGCCCCACATGTGAACTTGGTCAAGGTCCTTTGTTTCCCGATGTCCTGGTCATTTCCTCATCTGTCATAGTGTCAGCCCCGGAGAGCTGGGACAGTGGAAGAGACATGCATGCACATTACTCACCACCGCGGCCGGTGCTCAGCCAGGCCGACTGGCTGGAGCCACGGTGGCAGAGGCGGAGTCGGCGGAGGGTGATGGATGTCTGTGTGTGCACTCTTTTTCCTCAGAGGTGGGATTCATTGAGTAATCTGTTTTAAAACCTGCCATTTCTTTCTTAACATTACATATCGGGCATTTCCGTCATTTGTTTCTCAAACCTTCATTTTTATAACAGCTTTACTGAGATAGAATTCACATAGCATACTTCATCCAGTTAAAGTACTCAATTCAGTGGTTTTTAGTACGTTCACAGGGTTGTATAATTTAGAACATTTTTGTCATGCCCCCAGAAGCCCTGTACCTTTTAGAACTCATTCCCCATTTTTCTCCAAACCCCCACGTTCTCTCCTGATGTACTGTCCATCTCTCTGAGTTTGCTTTTTCTGGGCATTCCCAATGCATGCATTTCAATGGCTGCACAGTGCTCTGTTATGCAGATGTGCCTTAACTCAGCGACCGTTCTGTGCTATTGGACATTAATTTCCATTCATGTATGTGATGTTCATGTTGGGCCTCCTTCACTGTCTCGGTAGAGTCACCTGGGAGTCACATAGTTCTAAAGAAGGAGTAACATGGACTCATCAGCTGTGTGGGGCTCAGGCTTGTGCTGCCAAGGAAGACCAGGCCGGCGCCCCCCGACCCTGAGGTCCCGCGTGGCTGCTCAGGGGACAGCAGCAGCAGTCGGCAAGGGACAGATGGAACGAGTGACTTACTGAGCAAAGCTGTTGGAAGACAGACCAAGGACAGGGCCGCAGGTGTCGCCAACTCTTCAAATGGTGCTACAGCCTCAAGCCCAAGGACAAATTCTGGTGGAAGCAGAGGGCAGGGAGAATCACTTGTTATATCTGCTCAGAAAGATAGAGCTTCTTGATGCCTGCTCCTGGGAGCATCCGTCCCCTGCGGCCTGAAGTGTAGCCTGTGATGCAAAGACTGTTTTGGGGGAGGGTGTGGGGGTGGGTGGAGCGCTTTAGATGCTGATGTGCCGGTGTCTAAAGGGCTTAAGTCAAGATGACTTGGGAAAGAAAGACCCTGAGGAAATAGGCATTGTCCTCTCTGACTCTCTGCTGTGGGACCATTTTCAAGTCCTGGGGCTGGAGAATGTGCTGCAGAGAGAGGCATTAAGTTCATGCTTTGCTTTTAAATGTTGGGATAATCATAGGAGAATCTCCTTCTATACATTTGCCATCTGACCATCTAAATTAATTCAAGTTTAGAACCATTCACACTCATTTGTTGTTCCTGGTGTTTTCTCTACCCTGTGCTGGTCTCCCGACGCACACACTGTTAATTCAGTTTGCTGAGTGTGGGTAGGCTGTTCAGGCCTCCTTCAGGGACGGTGGAGATGCAAGTTGTTGCAGCCGGAGCGCAGCAGTGTCTCACGGATGACCATTCAAGTGTTGTAATCTGTCTGCTCATGGTGGGTGTGGAAACCTGTATTGGGGGGGATTGCTCAGGGCATTTTAGCTTTTCTGTACTTAAATCGGGGATTCTAGCGCAACACTGATTATTTTATAAAATAAAGGAATGAAAGTAGAAAAGTGTGGACCTTGCAGGCAACTGCATTCTCCGGCTTTGCCAGCAGGCGCGAGAGAACCATACTCATGATAGTGGGGGCAGCCCACGGAAGCAAACGTCTCTGCCTCATCGGTCGTGCGGTGGCGTGTGGGGACTTTGCTCACTGCTCGGTCCACGGCAGGAAAGGCTGTGCTCTGGGAGATAGGCAGTGAGGCACCGCCTCCGAGGGATGGCACCTGCCACCCCCCCCCGCAGGCCTTCCCAGGCACCCCCCAGCCTCTGCCGCTTCGGTTTCCTCGGATTCTGTCCACTTCCTTGTGTGTGGATTGGGGATAACGCTGCTAACTTTGCTTAAAGGCGTGTTGTGAAGACGGGAAGAACATTTCGTGTTAGGTGAATCACACAGCACGGGTTCCGGCGTATCGAGTGCTCCGTAGTGGCCGCGGTGACTGTCACATTGTGTCATTTGGAGTCACACCTCCCTGAGCCTCATTTTTGTTGTCCTAATATGAGGACACAATATTGATCTCAACAGCTGTTTGGTGAGGAGCGGGCGAGACAGTGCAGGGAAGGCGTGTGTCGGCACTTGGCATAAGGGTGTGTGGTAGTCACACTTCCTTCGGCTTTATGTTCTGCACCTGGTCACTTATGTGTCGGCCCCGCCCCTGAACTGAGAGCAGAAGGTGTGCTTTCCTCCTGTCGGTCCCGAAATGCCCAGTCAGCACAACAGCCGATCAACAAAGGGTCCTGCAGACAAGTGTTTGAATTTACAGAGCGCGTAGCTTAAGAACAAGTATCTCTTGATGTGCTCAGAGGGTGAACAAAATGGGGTAAATGGTGCAGATGTCTTTCTCTTTTAAGGGTGCTTGCAGTGAGGCTACCAAGGTCACACAGGGTTGGCTTAGGGCAGTATTGGCCTTTTCTCACTGTGCACTATTTAAACTTGGCCTCAGTACCAGAAATTTGTATTTCCTGAGCTGAGGTTTAAACATTTTGTATGGTTTTGGAGTACTTTGAAGGAAGAACTCTCCGATATCTCAAATTGTCTTCCCAGTTTAAAAAAAAAAAAAAAATTGAAACACCAGACCTGGTCCTAAGAAGGAGCTAGATGTAATCTTGTATGGGTTTTCAGAAAAGGCAGGGTTGGAAGCCCACACATTAACTGCCGCTGCTGGGATTCTCCTAACTCTTCCTCCCCATCCCCAGTGAGACTGGAATCCGGGTCCTTAAGCTAAAAGGTGCGCGTGGTGGTTAGGCTTAGGCGGAGACACGCCCCAGGCTGTCGGCAACCGCACCCTCGGCCCAGGCTTCTGGGGGTTTGTGCTCTCAGCCCCCCGCCTGTGTTTCCCAGGCTGCAGGGGCCTTGGCTTGGCTTTGCAGTGAAGGCAGCGTTTTGCTGCCACTAGCGAAGGAAGCAAGTTGCCACTAGCCAGGAGCTTTCTGTTCTTTAAGGGGGTGCTTCACCAACTGCGTGGGGTAAGAATGTGGGCCTTGTGGACGTTTGTTACAAGAATCTTAAACATCTGGCGAAAACGGATGAAATTGTAAGCTCCACTGAAATTGCATAGCCCTATTCAAGCATCCATAAAATCAGAGGCCTGTATTTTCACTGATTTTATGAATTTTGCTCCCTAAATTAATCTAGTGTGGAAAAGGATATAATTAATTCGCCTGGAACACATGAGTCATCCAATGGATGTGCAGTCAGCTCTGGGGGTCTGATGCCCTTCCTTCCAGCCAAGTGATTCCCTAAGTCAGTTCATGTCACCGTGCCTCCATTTCCTCCCCTGGAGAACGAAGGGGTCAGACTTAGAGCATCTCTAAAGACTTTTAACTGTAGCTTATTAAGAAATTACTTTCAGCAAGTGGAGCCAGCTCTCCAGATGTGTGTGGAATTCAATCTCTTGATCCTTGCCAGCCTCCAAGACGGCCAGAGGGCCCTCAGCCGCTCTCCCAGACCCCTGAGTGCTGGTCTCTGAGGCTTACCTTCTTGTTCTGCTGGAAGAGAAGCTGACCTAAGATTTCTGGAAGGAAAAGGTTAACAGACAGCCTGAGAAGGGGGGCTGAGTAATGTTCTTGCAGGATCAGGAGGCCCCTGCCAAAACTGACCATATCTTTCTGACGAGAAGCTCCCAGCCCTTTACAGAAATTTGGATTCTGCTGATTTGATGACCGACCCCGAGGGTTTGGTTAGTTGGTGTCTGAGAGACCTGACAGCAGTAGGGAGAGGGCCCAACATGTTCCTCAGCCCCTGGAGGAATTGGGAGGGGGGTGGCCGTGTAAGGAGATCCTGGCAGCTCCAGGAGCCCTGGGAGAGAAGGGAGAAGCTCAGTGGTTCTGGGTCTGTGTCCAGGTAAGCTGTTCTCGGGCCTGGTGCTCTGCTAGGCCCTAGGATATGAAGATGAGAGCAGGCCCCCTGGGACCCCTTGTAGGTGAGAGCAGAGACACCTACCTCTGCTGAGTGCCCAGCAGATGCTGGTGTGTTCTACACACATGACCCCTAATTCTTGTCCAGCGATCAGAGTCCACAGCAAAGGGCTATGGGAACATAGGGAGGGGAGAAGCATTGTGGCTGGGGATGGGCGAGAAGGGGAATAATGGTGTTTGATTTCTTATCTAGCAGTACAAGGACTAACAGGTAGGAATTCGTGCCTTGAGAAGACATGCGTTTGGCCTGGGAATGGCCTCTCCCGACTTCTCTGCAACACAGGTCTTTGTATCTCTCTTTTTGCCCTTATCACGTTCTACCCTTCGTTAGTCACTTACATGCATATTCTGTCTCTCCCACCAGATCAGAAACTCACCTTGGCAAGGACTGTGTGTTCTATACATTCTCCACAATCCCCAGCATGAGGATTTGACACAGTCAGCACTCAACAAATATTTGTTGAACTGAATCCAGACGGCATTATTTATTCTGAGCTAAGCCCTCATCAAGTGCAAAAGGCATTGTTTTTAGAAAGGCCAATATTTACTTTCCTTTATCCAATTCTTTGCCCTCAAGTCTATATTTAGTTAGTTATGTGTTTCATCTGTATCCTGAAGAATATGGCAGCCAAAAGACTAGGATCCAAGGTAAAATGAGGCACTGGGGGTTGAGATCAATATTATACTTCTGGAGGAGGCAACAGGGACTCCGACCCGGAATTCAGCAGATTGTACAATAGCAAGTCCACAATTTATTTGCCTCTGAGCTACGAAGGAATCCTGCTTAGTTACAGTGTTTTCATTGTTTACTAGGCTGCTTCTTGGTGCTAAGCTGGAGGGTGAATTTGTATCTCTTAGGTCCTTAGGCAGTTGGCGCATCCCTACCTAGTCAGTCTTCCTTCAGAAGTTGTTTTAGTGAATTTTTTGGTGGTTTTTGTGTGTTTCACTTGCTGCTTCTGGGTCTCCTCCACACCTCATGGTTCTCAGCGAGAAACTCCAGAGATTAAGGGCCTTGTCAGCAAGACCGCGCTTGGTACAATATTTATGGTGTGCTGTCCAGCGCAGGGCGGTCGGCTGCACGAGTCCACGGCCAGTTTCATCTGACAAAGAAAACACGTCCGCTTGATTCGGATCGAGTTTCGATCCTTTGACCATCTGGTAGGAGCCAGGCACTTGCAGGCACGTTACTTCATGTTGTCATAAAAAGTTACAACGGGGAGGGAATGTTGTGACCGTTAAGAACCGCGCATCTCATACTAGCGAGTGAGTTCTCCAGGGGTTTACACGATCGACTGCGCGAGCTGACCGAGGCCGCAGGACAAGCCCGTGGTGTCTTCCTGAAGCATCTGTTTTACTCAGGGATGGGGGTGCAGACGTAGGCAATTTAAGATACCGGCTGTTAGTGTAAAATGTCCCGTGGGGAAGAGATCGGTGAAGAAGGCCGACAACTCCAGCGCTGTCACAGAGAGAGTTTAAGGGACGAACGTACCTGCAAGGCCCACTGTGGGTGGTGACAAGTGGTCGTAAAGATGCTAAAGAGTTACATAGGGTGGGGCAGGATGGGGGGGCGCGGCCGGCCCCAGAGAGGGAAAAATGCCTCGCTCGCTTGCCCAGCACAGGACAAAAGCCCGTTTTAGGCAGTCTCTGTTCTAGCTACATCTAGCTGCATCTAGCAGGATCAAGCATGAGGGTTCTGCAATAGTCAGGACACGGAACCGTCTCTCTTCCACACCAGTAAATTATATTTAAACCGTTATATTTAAGTTAGAAGTACATAGACATGCAGAGGGGAACACAAAACCTGCGTGAATGTTGGTGCCAAAACAGGCTGCGTTAGGGTTATGTCCCGAGAGTGAGTGCTTCAGGGTGTACTCTGCGTTGGGGTGCGTTGGGGAAGAGTCAGAGAGGGACCCTGGTCCAGGGGGCCTCCCGCTGAGGTCTCAGAGTTCATGGCCCTGATGGCGGAGGTGGGACTTGCACTCCCAAGGCATTGGTTTCACTCTGACCCCGCCACGCAGCCTGCTTCTCCCTGCCCATCAGAAGCTGGAGTGCAGGCCTGGAAATCTATGACCTCAGACGGTCAGGTGCAGCTGAACTTGAAAGTCAGCCGTACTCACAGAGGCGGCACAGCATCGCAGCAGAGTGAGGCGCAGGGTAGGTTGTAAGTGCCGATCGCCTGTCTTGGTCTGTACCCTGCTCCACTGCAATCCATGCGTTTTTGCAGGAAACTGACTACCCTTTGGAAGACTTAATTAGCTGCTCTTCTAGGACAAGGTGACTTAATATGCCAGAAATTAAATTTATGTCTTGCAGTCACAGGATTTAAAAATTGAAAGGGCTCTAGGTCTTCTACGCCAGTGTCCTCGTTTTACACGCATATAGGATGGGACACGAAAGTTTCCTCTGTTTGAAGTTAGATACGTGGCCAGCCTGTCCCGTGTTTACCTGTTTGATTGTCCTGGTGCCTTTAACTGAAGACTGGGCATATTGCTCTCTCTGGCAGAGTGAACTAGGGCAATGGTGTTGATGTCTGCTGACCTGATCGTGTCTCTGGGTAGGTAATTTTACTCTTTTCCATAGATAAGTTCCACTTTCAGAGTGGCCAACTAGAAGCTATGAGAAGCTATGAATTTTCTCTCCTGTTTTATTACCTGACACTAAAAGGGAGGAGACTTGTCCCCGTAGTGTGGAAAGCTAGAACTAGGTTGGTTATCATTTTTTTCTTTAACTCTTCTTGCGTTAGATATTCCTAGTCTTCTCAGTGTCTCAGCCTGGGTGTCAGGTCTTATTTCTGTCTTCCTCTCTGTTCCTTGTGGTCACACAGCCTAGGAGCACGGGACACAGGCTCAGTGACAGTCTTTGGGCAGTAAAAGCAGACTGCTGGACAGGCGCGATAAACTTGGATTCTGCATTAAAATACATTGGCTTTTCTGATTATGAAGTTAGTCTTCTTATTATAAAAATACAGAAAAATAGAAAGAAACTTGCATACCCCAGAGACTTCTAATAGTATTCACTAGACAAGAGTATGTTAAAGTTTACTTTCCTGTGCATTATGTACCAATAGTCGAGATTATCTATAGCACGTGCCATAGTAATTGTATGAAGTAGTATAGTGCCGTGTTGTATCTGCAGACTTATGTTCTGCTTTTTTCACTTACAAAGTTTTTTCCTCATCTCATTAAAAATTTTTACCCTCTATTTCAGTGGCTGCGTGATAATTCCATTTTATGGCTATATTACTTTATTATTCATATTCCCGTTACTAATGTTGCTTTTTCCCATTCTTTCACTATTATCATGCATGAATTCCTCCGATCATCTTTCTGATGACTCCTTTAGATTTAAGGCTTTTTTTGACACGTTGCCAAGCACTTCCCAGAAATGTTACATTAATCCCACCAGTGAGGTACGAGTGTGTCCCCCCCACTGGCAAGGTGGCTCTGACTCCCCATTCTTGGGGCCTGTAAATATTTGCTCTGTCCTGGGCCGCCTCGGTGTCCCTACACCTCTGCATCAAAGGCGGCACACTCCGTCGGAGTCACTGTCACCTTGGAATTGGTTTCCTCCTCCCCATTGCTTTTGAGTCTTCATTCACGAACAGCTTCCTCTGCACAGGAAGTGCCACGGATTTTGCTCAACATACTTTTCTCCATCCCACCCCACCCCCTTTTTTTAAGGACAGAAATGACTCTCTTAAAACTAAGCGCACTAGGGACTGCTTCTGGCTACATGACCCAGTGTGACCGTGACTTCAGTGAGGGTGCCACTCTGTCTCTGGCTGCGCACGTGCTCTTACCATCTTCCCGATGCTCTTCGCCAAGGTGCTCAGTGGCCACGCAGCTTCTCCTGCAGGCAACCGCAGTGGTGGCCACAGGGGAAGTGACACTGTAAAAACACTCCGGGAGACTGACAGTAGTGCTGATTGCAGAAGGGACTGCTCTTTAGTTCTGATGAATTGTGGAGCCTGGCCTTTTAATTGCTAGGTTTCCTCCCTTCCAGTTCTCCTGAAACCGGCCAGTGTTGCCCCGGAGGGGCCAGTGGGCCCTGTTGGCCCCGCCCCTCTGAACTGCCCATCTTTTTTCCGTTAACATGTTCTCCCTCTGGCAGGTTTGACTCCATGTCTTATTTCCAAGGTGGAGAGAAAAGGTTTATTAAAGTGTTCGGTCCTTATTTGAAGAGACAAACGTGGGCTGATCGTAGGCCCTATCACATACTATTTTTTTTTTAATTGTGGTATATTTGACGTATATTAGCTTCAGGTGTGTACAAAATAATGTTTTGATATTCGTTTACAGTTGCAAAATGATCACTACAGCAAGCCCAAATAACAGCCATCACTCTATAGTAACAACTAAGTATTTTTTTTTTCCTTTTTGTGATCAGATAATCTGTTTCAAGACCTTGAGGCCGGAACCTAACTTTCACTTGCCAGATCTGTAAAAGGAAATGACAGTGCCCCTCCCCGGGCTCCTGAGAGGATGACCCAGCCAGGCGGAGGAAGTGCGCATAGTGAGTGGTGCGCATCGAATCCCTGCTCCGCCGGGTGCCCTTGGGTAGGTTGTTTGACCTGTGGCCCACTGCATCACCATGCAGATGAACGGACATGCTCACGTAGTGCGCCCTCTGCGAGGCCTGCGCAGGCTCGTGGGTCTCCCTCTAACTCCCCCTGCACCCACCCCGGCACCCGCATCAGGGCAGGCGCTCCGTCCACATCAGAAAAACGCCATCCGCTTCATGGGGTCCATTCAACTAGCCAGTGCTCCTTCTTTTCATCTTGTCATAGAAACTCTACCAGGGGGTGCTTTCTGCACACCCATTTGCAAACAGTTTCCTGTTCCTTATTTTAGCTGTTTCTGTAAAAGCAACGGTGCAGCAACCATTTCTTCACCAGCCCTTCCTCAACTCTCCCCTTGCCCAGTGTCAGAGGGTCTTGCTTGCTGCTGAGTCGGGGGGCTACTCGTTTGTCCTTTGAGGAAAGGGCCCCCACCCCACATTCGTCTCCCCGCCAGTGTTCGCCAGGCCAGCGGCGGCACTGCTGGACCGAGAGCCGAGGCGCAAAGGACGGAGGTGGGGTGAGGTCTCAGGTGCGGGCGCCCAGCTTCCCGGCCGGCTCCCCGACTCAGTCATCATACCTTTGCCTGTTTATTCAGTGACCGTTTGTTGAATTTCTGTGTTCCAGACACTCCCAGACAGGGTGGCACTGGGGCCTCAGGCCTCTCCAAAGTTCACAGTGATGTTCACTGGTCTTGAGGTCAAGTGCAGCAGTCTGTGGAAGGTGTTAGGAGAGTACCTGTGCGGGTTCTCGTGGAGGCAGAAATGACGGACTGGACTTCTCCGTTCGGGGGAGGAGGCTGTAGAAAGCCTTCGCGTGGCACTTGAGCTCATCCCGATTCACAGAGTAGGTTGCACGGGGTGGGGTCACGGACACTCGGGCAGCTCTGTGACTCACAGAACTCGGCCCTCGTCCTCCTTACTGTGGCTGAAAGCCTGGCAGTGCCCGACAGCCTTTGGTTGGTTGTAGGGAAGGTGTTTCCCTGCAGGGGCCACTGGCTCCTGCCGGGCTGAGAAGGGGTCTCATGACCCTTCGGGCTGGGTGGTGTCAGCGTGCAATGATGTTGAGGGGGCAGAGTGAAGATTAAAGTGCACCTTCATTCGCCCGGGTAATATTCATTTGAACTTTATCTGAGAAGAAACTCAGAGTTTATGCACATTTTTCAGAATTATTTTTTTCTTTTAATGTATCTGTGGTACTTTCCTAAAATGTGATATTAGAGACAATGATAGAGACGTAAAAGGAAAAGTGAAAGATAAAGCTAAGCGTAAAATAGGAATTAGCCTAAAGGTATAAAAGGTACTAAATGATGGCAGGGTCTCCTGTACTTAAAGGGTTCGAAAACATTGACCTTCAGTCTCCCTGGACCCTTCTTAATCACCATGGTGGGGACCCTGCCCCTGTTCGTTCCTCAGTTTGCCTGTTACAGTCACGGGCCTGCAGTAGGGTTAGGTCGAGTTGCATATTACAGGAAAACAACAAAAACAAATGGAGAGGCTTAAATATGATCATTTATTTCTCTCACCTCAGAGGAGTCTGGGTATAGCCCTGGATTGCTGGTCTCTGGTGCTGTCATGGATTCTCTTCTTCCACGCCCTTCCCACCTCCTTCCTCAGCACATGGCTTCTGTCCTCCAGGTGACACCTTGGTTCAGGATAGATGCTGGAGTTCCAGCTCTCATTTCTGAGATGTGCTGAAGAAGAAAGGGAAAATTGGGTCTTCCCAGTGAATCTGTTCTCTTCCAGAACCCACAAAACGCTACATCTTACTGGCTGCAGCCGGCTGCAAGAGAGACTGGTAAATGGATTGCCTGTCACTAAGAAGAGGAGGAGCCCATACAGATGGTGGGCAGGCAGGCAGCAGCGTCCGTCCTACAGTCACATCTCGGGGGGCATTTGGGGTAGAGAGGAGATAAAAGCTCAGTGCTGTAGAGGGATGGCAAAAGTCAGGGTTCATTGTCACTAACAGATACTGACATTGCTGAGAGTGATGTGGGGTGGAAAGAATCGTGGGTTTGATAGATATTGAAGTATTCAATCTCAGGGCTCGGGAGAAAGATGCTTGGCACAGCCTCGGAAGAGAGTGTTGGGGGAAGATGGTAAACGTGGCCACAGGTGGACTTACGGATGGACGGGAGCAGAGGGTAGCGAAAGGACCCTCGCTCTTTGAGAAGAAGTCTTGAGGAAGGACGTGAAAAGGCAGGCGTGCTTTCCTCGCAGCCATAGTAAAGATGGGGAGTCGATGTTCACCAAAGAGACCTCAGGGGCACATAGAAGGGATTAACTAAAGCCAGATACAGGTAAAAGGTGGGGGTGTAGGACTAGGGTGGTGGTTGGGTTGCAAAGCGAAGGGAGCTGGCATTTGGAAGTTGGGGAGAGTGAGAGCATGGGCAGAAGTGTCTCAGCGTTGCAGTTTTTGCACTTTTAAGCGTCTTCATGTTTGATCCACTGTAATGGGAAAGGCGTTGAAAGTCCCAGTTGGCCAGGAGGCATGTCTGTCTGTCCCACTGAACATGAGAGGTGGGGGCCCTGCCGATGAGGGTGTCCTGGTGTGGACTCCTCATGGGGACACAGGCCTGGGGAGCACGGAGCGTCCTGGTTCTTGACTCGACAAGCTAGGGTGGCCTTGTCTCCCTAGAGATGGAGGAGGGAGAGCCTCCGCCTTGTGCTCACGGGGTGGGATTTTGGTTCCCACCTGCTTGCTACCCTGTTCCTCACGAACACGACTTGCAGGCCGCCCTGGTTTTGAGACTTGCCCCGCCTCAGACCCAGTTTCGCCTTTCTGTTCCCAGGTCTCAGCCCTGATGGCAGACGGAGCGTGATGAATATTTTACATGATCTCTCTTGCTTCCATGCAGAGGGACTAGCCATGTTATGAAGCATTCACAGATATTTTTTTATTTTGTTTCTTTTTTTAACCCTGGAATGCCCTCCTTGCATGAGTAGGGGCTGCCCAGCGCTTCCTGATAAAACTCTCCCCTGCACCCACGCAGCTGCTGTGGAGTACTCTCTTCATTTGGGTGGTGCCTTGCTTATCACTTCTTTGTTATCAGGAGTCACCCAGTTAGCGCAGGTTGTCTGTCTCGCTTTCTTAAGTGCAATGGTTCGGAGTAAGCAGGTGAGTGTGAATTCTTGGTCTGAACAAAACCTTGTCAGTCGGTCTGCTGTGGCTGGAACAGTTGTCTGCGTATCGTGGCCACATCTAAACCAGTCTTCAGTCACCACCATGTGGTATCATCTGGGGCTCAGCTCCCTTCCGTTCGCGCTGGTTGGAGCATTTTGTCTATGTAGCACTTCCATCCTGGCCCGGCGAAGCAGGTTTCTGCGCAGGTCCCAGCCTTGCAGGGTCACCGGGGAGCAGAGCATGCTGCCGTGCAGAGAGCTGGCCAGGCGCTGGTGCTGCACAGGCCTGGGTGTGGGCAGCTCCCGGCATGGGTGCCAGCTCTGTCCCGGGCACGCTTCCTGTTTCTGGGCCCCTGCTTCCCTGTGGTGCCGTCAGGGCAGACAGAGGTGGGTCTTGAACCGTTCGTTCTCTCTGCAAACCTCCATTCTCTCACCAACAAAGTGGGTGTATGGTACCCACTTTGCCGTGTTGTAAGATAAAATAAACTAGAGCTCAGCATCTTCTTCCTCCTCCTCTTCCTTCATCTTTTCAAAGTGCTTAGCGAGGGGGACTTGGGGACATCACAGCTAATGAGGTGGCATTCACTGCAGACGGAGATTTCCTCATGACACGGGGTCCCTGTCCCTTTCCCTCCGCAGACTGTTATGTGGTTGGAGCTGATAGTGTTAAGTCAAGAGCTTTTTCAGTTTACTCGGAATGTAGACAGTGTTTAAGGGAAAAATTCATAAGCTTTGACTATTCTGGGGCTGATAGTTTTAGGCACTGAAGTTAATGTTTTCTTTTCTTTAACTGGACCCTCTGGTTTTCTGTGGGGACGTTGATTATGTGTTCTGCTACCTCACAGAGCTTCCCATTTGCAATTTGCATCTCTGGGTTGGGCAATATAACTGTCATTTGAGATGACCACAAGGCTAGTCTGTTACTCTGCAGATAATCCAGGGCAAATTTGCACGAAGGCATAACTTTAAAACAGTTTTCTTTGGTCCATGATTGCAAAGCAAAATAGCAATTTCCTTTCTGAGACAAGAGATTTGGGAGAAAGGCTCAATTTATGGGATCTCACTGAGAGAAAGCCCAGCAAAGATGAGGAAAGGAGTGAACCTTCCAAAATTCTTATTTTAAGATGATTTCTTTTTGTTGAAGATGGCAGTGGGTGGAGATGGAGGCTATGTTTTGTTTCGGGGACTCACCAAAATGATGGTCTATAATAATTTATGTTAAAGCAACTATCTGTCCTGTAGAGTTTCCCCCATTCTTTTCTGGGATTTTGCTGATTGCATCCCTGTGATGTTTTTTTAACATGTTCCACTGCCCCTGGATTTCCTGAAACAGATCTAGAGACTTCATCGCATTCAAATGTTTTTCCCTGGGGGTGGGGTAACGCAAAGGTACCGCACCGCATAGGTGATGTCGTTTTCTTGCATCAAGAGTTCGTAATGCCTGGTGTTCCATTCTCGTCCTCTTTGATGTTAAGGTTGACCACTCAGTTAAGTTATCATCAGCCAGTTTTTTATCTAATGTATCTTTTGGGTTAGCAAATTCTCAGAGGGACAACATCCAGGGAAGTGTGAGGTGTATCATCTGATCATTTTACTTTAGTGAGTGTCAGTTTTACTGTCTGTGCTGTATTGTTGAACTAACAAAGGCTTTATTCTTATATTTGATTTCCATTAGTATTCCCTCCCCAATACTACTTTCTTCGAGTGACTCAGTTTGTGTCGGGTATATGGGTCCAGTACTGCAAACTATTACCATGACGCGTGCCCAAATAGTGCCTCTGGGTGGGCAGTGGGAGGAAGCAGAAATCAGGAACTTACAGACCGCAGACTGGCTAACGACACGCACACACGTGCACACAAGTCAGGCACTCTTCAACTGTGTCACTGTCAAAGCCCAACCCATTCAATGTCTTTTTATTTTCTGAACTGAAGGTTACAAGCTGATCTGTTCAGTCTAGACCAAAGGCAAGAGACTGAAGGCAGGAGACTGAGGCATGTTTCTAAGTAGAATGAGCTAGATGTTGATGTGCAAACATCACATTGTATTCAAGTGGATGCTGTTGTTTTCACAATATCAGAAAACATTCTTCCAGGCAGGAGCTTTAAAGATCATCTGATCTGGTCCCTGAGGCCCTGGGAGAGGAAGGGACTGCCTCAAGATCGCATACTGAACTGATGTGCCCTGCTGTACAGTGGCAAGACTGGATTGGCCCAGGAGGTATCTCTAGCAATTAACGCCTGCTTACTCTCGCCGAGGAAAGGCCGCCTCCTTTTCCGTGGGGACTGAAACTTACTCAGAGCCTCAGAGGTCTAGCAGCAGAGGTCGGCCTCCTGAGGCATCTGAACTTGACCCGTGCCGTTTGAAGGGCAGGCCATTTTGGCATCCAGGGGTGTTGGCATCCCAGGACATTTAAAGACAGGATAACAAACTCTTACAGTCCCTGAAAGTGTGGAACAAGAAGTCAGCGCATCTCTGTCCTTCAGCTCAAGGCTGTTGGCAGGATCAGCACCATGTCCCTGTGACCCTTTGTCAACCAAGGCTGGAAAGAACGAGAGACAGGGTGATGTCGTGGGAAGAGCACTGGACTCCGAGTCAACAGTCTGGACTTCTTATCTCGGCTTTGCTACTTTCTCCTCTTTGCCAGACCTGTGTCTCTTCAATGTGTGAAACCAGTGGTTTGGGCCCCAGCTCTGCGAGCTCCAGTACAGTGTTTGACCTCTGTGAACTGGTTTTCTTCTGTGTGGGGTCAGGCGACGGGACGGACTGATTCCACCCGTAACGTTCTGGAACTCGGTTTATTTCACACACTCAGGCACACGCCAAGACATACGGTGAAAGGATGTGGTGATCCAGGCGTTTGCAGCTCGCGCCGCCCCTGCGTTAACTCTCCTTTGGCTCTAGGCCTCGTTCTAACTGATACGCAGTTTACAGAGGTAAAAAATTAAAACTGCGAAAATGGCTGTGAGCTAGAATACTTGTGTTTATTGTGATTTTTCAGTGAGAGTGTGAGAAATAGTCTTGTAAACCACGAGGAAGGGATGACGCATTCTTCGGGACTGGAGCTGGCCCAACAAGCAAGTTCTCTGCTTTGTAAGTGTTGGGCTAAACTGCGAAACAAAACAAAGGAGCAAGGCAAGTGGGAGCCAAATGGACCGTCGTTATTACTGGGAGGTGTGTGTTCTGGGTGGTCTGGCTCTTACCTGTGGGCAGGCGGACCTCTTAACGCTGAACTCTCGGAAAGCCTCCTCATGGCGGCGTTGGAGGAGAGAACAGAAGGTGAGCTGCTCACTCTCCAGATGGAGAGGTGAGGAAGCCACTGGGCTCTGCTGCCCCTCCCCTCTGGCCCGTGACTTCCCCTCCCTAGGATGGAGCACAAGAAAAGCAAGGTGACCCACCAGTGCGGCGCTCGGGCATGGAGGGACATCAACTGGAGTGGGGAAGCGGCCCTCATGTGGAAAGATGTGGCAAGCAGTCTCTTCCTGTGGTCTTTCGTGGCCTGGGCAGACACGTGGTTCCTACCCTATCAGAATACGTGTGTCCCTAGCACGGTGATACTAAGTTCCTAGGGAGTAAGGTGTTTGTACGAGCACATTTTCATCAAATCCTCACTTCAGAGCAAGCAGTGGCTGCCATGTTGTCCCCATTCTATGGGTGAGAAAACTGAGGCATAGTGAGGTGAAGCAGATGCCCGGGGCTCACACAGCTCGTGTACACTGTGAAGTGCACCCCATTGTGTCCCATTCTTACTCCGCATTACAGGCTTGTGTTGTCCTGTGCTTTAAGTCTGGGGTCAGGTGGCTCCGGGAAGGTAGCTGAAATAGCATCGCGGTGAAGGGAAAACTACTGCACTATGGCTGAGAAAAAGCCATTGGAGAGATGACGGGAGGGGATCAGTAGCGTCACGCTCACTCATGAGCACCTGTGCTCTGGGGGCAGGCCACAAGATACCGATCCGGGCACAGACTCGTGCACTGATACCTGCTCCCACTTCCCGATGGCCTGCTAGGTGCCCGGACCCGGGCCAGGTGCTTTGAATCTGCCAGTCTCTTTGAATCATTAATGTATATTTAGAACTGGTGACAAGGGCCCATTTCTCTGCCTCAGACCTTTTAACCGCATGTATGTAGGACCTCTTGGACCAAAACACCATTTAGTGTGATGGACTAGACACCCTGTGTCTTCACCCTGGAAGCGTTCTGACACGGAGGATGTTCACCTCAAAAACAGGCCCCCGGGAGTGAGTGCAGGTCATAGTGTTTCTGTTTCAACCAGAAGTTCAAGTGTTTTCTTCTTTCTCCTCCTCTAACAATGTCATGTTCTGTTTAAGTGTGTTAGATGAAGCTTTGTTCCGGTCAGGTTAGCGTTCAAGCCTGCTTTCAAAGGTACCACCCATTTCCAAGGCCAGGGGCCCAGCACAGGCATCCTGCTGGGTGGAGGCCAGGTCCCCGGGGTGTACCCCTTCCATCTTCACAGTGGGGGCAGTTACTTAGAATTTGATAAGGGGGATAAGCCAGAATGTACCTGCATGTCCATGTTCTAGGCTGAGTTCGGGTCTCCTTGTTTCGAGGGTGTACAATCAATAGCAAATCCTTAGGGGTCATATTTAAATGATCGTTGTTTTAAAACTTTGCCATTGTTAGCTGGAGTTTGTATTTTTTAAATTTGAAAGTAGAATTTTAATCATCTAACATTGGCTTATGAGCACTTTCGTTTTGTAACTATAGGTAACCTATAATATATAGTGCTTATTTTGCCCTCTTTAAATAATTGTTTAATAAATTTAAAAATGCATATGCATTAAGAAAAGTTGGGAAGAGATAGAACAGTTTCAGTAGAGATGGTCTCTAGATGATAGAATTGGACATTGTTATTTTAGCCTTCCATACTTTCCAAAATTTCCATCTATATGGATTGTTATTTTTAATGTTACAAAATACGGCCTTGAGGGAAAACCTGAAAGCAGAGCAGAGTAGGGAGAGGATGGAGAGCGCACCGCAGCCGCGTGTGCCGGAGTGCGCTCGCCTCTCGCAGGCCGAGCAGTGAAGGAGCTGCACTTCCCGGGCCTGCCCCAGGCATCAGACCGTCTGCCTGCTCGGTGTTCTCAGAGTCACTGTCCTCCCCACAGGAGGAGCCCCTGCCTGGTCCGACAGGCCTCCCTCACAATGGGCCCAAACAGGAGCCCTTGGAGGACACACGATCCCCCAATAGCCGGTCCCTCACCCCGGACTTGCCAGCACAGTGTGTTCTCCCAGGCAGCGTGCGGCCCGTGTGTTTACAGCAAAGCTCGGATGCATAGGGACTGGGACAGAGTCTGCGCTGAGCCCATTACGAACATTTTCTACTGGGTGTGGGCAAAATTTAAACCGTTATTTTCTTATTTCCTTTCACGGGCACGAAGCAGCCCCTGTTTCACTTGCCTGTTCGAGAAAGTTGTCGGAGACTTTTTTTCTTTAACTAAGGAATATGTGACTTGGTGATGGGATCTATAAATAAAGTGACCCATTTTTTAACTAGATTGCTGGTGTGCTTTTCAGTAGGACTTTGTGGTTTAGCTAATGAAATCTTCCCGAGAAGGTTCTCCGAACCTTCTGTCTAGTTCTATCGCCGCTGCTGCTTCTGTGACTTAATTGCCTTTGTGGTTTAATTCACTTCGTGACACATCCATCACCACGGAGCTTGCACTGTTCACCCCTGTCTGTCCCAGTATTTGCTTGATGACTCCTGGGGTCAAGGAGAGGCTGAGGGATGGTTTTATGCTATTAAAAAGAAGTGGTTGTTCTGTATGGGCAAATCTGTCTTGTTTAATTAAAACAGTCCTTTTAATTTTATTGAGTACATTGATTCTCCTTCCTCCTTCAGTAATTTTTTGTGCTATAATACAATCAGCTGAGTCTGTAATAAGTTATTTCTTTCATATGTAGAGAATTAGAGTTTGTAAAATCTCTTCATATTTATTCTGTTACGTATCGCTCCCATATTTTCCTCCCCCAACCCCCACCATGGCAGATAGTATTATCCTCATTTTTCAGAAGAGGAAACTGAGGCAAAGAAATTCTGGGGAGTGCGTGCTGGATTTATTATTAGTAAGTAGCAGAACATGGACCATTCCGCTATTAGCAACTAGACAGTTGGGGTATTACAGTTTAGAAAAGAGTTTTTGCTTCGTTATTGTCTGTTATTATTGAGCTCACCCTATGTTAACATGTTAAACACATGTCGGAAGGCCCGTGTGGAGTCCTGGCTTTGAGATTTTCAGCTAAACCTACGAAGCTGTCTTGGTCACCGCTCGGTATCCACCGTTTATGGATATGGCTGGAGTTCGTGGGGCAGCACAGCTGATGAGTCACTAATGACAAAAGTCTAGTTTGGAAGAAACCAGAATCCGTTTTTAGTTGTTTTCTTTGGACCCAGACTCCATTTACTTTGAGTTTTCCACTTTCCCCCGTTCACGAATGAGGTATCAGGAATTTCCAGGCGGGTCCCAGCGCAAGCCCTCCTGACCATGCCGCTCTCTTCATAGAGCCTCTGTGGCTCCTCTGCTTGCATGGTGACAGCCGCACCTCTTGGCAAGCCCCCGGCCCTCCTGCCTGAGCCCCTGTCTCCTCACACCTGACTGGTGGTCTCGCCTCATCCCCAGCAGCATTGCCCGCATACCTGTGCTTTGTCCGCGACGTGTTCCTTCACGTCGGCCCAGCCGTCTGCTTGCTCCCCGACTGATGCTCCCCACGACGGGGAGCCTGTCTGGGGCCCGAGCACCCAGAACGCCCCCGCATGCCTGACGAGCCATCACCCACCTCTCCCACAGCATCGTGCTGGGCTAGTGCTTCTCAACTCTGTCACTGTGGGGAAACTTGTACACCTGTGTTGTAGTACTGGCTCTCTTTGCCCATCATTCCACCCCCCAAAACTGAATTTTTTAAAAGTAGGGACTATATTCTGAAGCAAACTCGTGTTTTTAAGTAGCAGGTACTCCCAAGAGTGGATAGTTTTTTGTTTTTTTTTTTTTAAGATTTTATTTATTTGCAGAGAGAGGAGAAGGGAGGGAGAAAGAGCAATGTATGGTTGCCTCTCACATGGCCCTCACTGGGGACCTGGCCCGCAACCCAGGCATGTGCCCCGACTGGGAATCGAACCGGGACCCTCTGGTTCCCAGCCCGTGCTCAATCCACTGAGCTACACCAGCTGGGCTAAGAGTGGATAGTTCTTGGCGCCCTCATCCTGACGCAGGGCAGGTGCTCTGGCGCATGTGGCTGACAGGTGAAGAACCAAAAAGCCAAGCTACCCTGCTCAACCCTGACCTCTGAGTTCTCTGGGCACAGGCCGTGGCTGCCTGTGGGATTCAGGAAACCAAACGGCGCCTTTCCTTCGACTCTGAGGGTTGTAGACTCTTTTCCCGCATTCCGCACTTTCACTCCTCGTTATTATGTACTGGGGGAATTGGAATTGTTTTCCTCGTCTGTCAAAAACTATGTGTTTAAAAAACTCTGTTGCTGAACAGACCTAAAAATGATTTCTGAACTCTCTGTATTTGGGGTTTCCTTCCTCCCTTTCTGTCCTGAGGGTAATGGTAAATAAACCTGGCTACATTGTGTTGTTTTATCAGAGGATCTTGCACTTACTGAATTTTTGCTTAACATCCCACACTAATTTTTAAAAGAACATTTGTATCTTATTCCAGAAACTTTCAGTTATTTTTGTATGTAGACACACATAGGAAATCATAAGTGCACAACTTGGTTTCAGTCTGGTTGACTCACATTTTATTCACTGGGTAGTTGACTTTGTCCCTTGGGTCTGCCTATATTCAGACTGCTCATTTTGATCATTACATGGGCTTGGTTATTTTTTTAGTTTGAGTTTGGAGTTGAGAATCTATATTCATAATCCAGTTGTAGAAAACTCTCTGCTATCTTATATTTTGAATTGGGGAATTGTGAAAATCTTAGCTCGTAGAGTATCTTTTAAGTTTGGAGAAGAATTTTAAGGCTGTGACTTGTAAAACTTATTAAGATGGATAGTTAGATATGTTTAAAATATTTCTGAACTAATTAAAGAAACTTGCGATAGCATTACAAATTCAAGATGTATTGCTAAGCGCAAATTGACTTGAGGATTTAAAATGCCAACATTTCCTAAATTAATTCTGTGTCAGGAAATGGAGAAAACTTTTGAGGGAAGAAGCTGCTTACTGAAGTTGTACTAATATTATTTCTCTCAAGTATATTTTAATATGGAAGATTTTTTTTTAATCCATTTTATGCATTTGGAAAGGCAGTTACTGCAGTAGGAGTGAGCATTTTGGAGCCAGAAATACCTGGCTTCAGGTTCAGCATCACCACTTACTCCTTTGTGACCTTGATGTAGTATTTTCATTTCCCTGAGCCTCGTTGGCAAATTCAAGGGTGGGCCTGGGAGACGGGGATGTTATTCCTGTTCTCCTGCCTCGCGAGGCTCACGGACGATGAGACGAGAGGTGGAAGGGAGACACAGTGGAGCGCTGTACACATGTGCATAGACAGCATCCACCACAGATCACGCCCCTTTTTATTACAAAATCATCAGCATGTCATTCTGTAACATAACACTATCACACTCAAGTGCACCGTAGGACATTGTAGGTGAAATATTCAAATTAAAACTGTCAATTATTACACCCGTGCTATTACCCTACCAGCCACACTCAAGCAGGCATTACTTCTGCGGACCGTGTACATGTCTCTCCCACAGAGAAGGTTGGACATGGGATATTGGGGAGAAAAAGAGAAAATCCAGAGGCAGGCAACAGATAAGATTTTAACAGTTGCTCAGGACTACTAGTCCCCTTCGAACCACTGGAGACGAGAGCAGACAGACATTCCTGGTCTACTTGGTGTGGCTTAGACCCAAGCCTTCGGCTCATTGCTGTCGTGTGTACCTGCTATGACTCAGCTGCCACCATCTGGGGACCTTCTTTATTTTTTGCCACAATCCATTACAAATTTGTGACTTTAAGTTAGTTAAAGGTGTGACCGAACACTCATTGTGTGTATTCATTTATTCAAGATGCATTAAACTGAGCATTACTATGTCAATAATTGTTCTTGGTGCTGAGGACTACAGCAGCGGGAAAATACAGACAAAAGCCCTAAATTCTCAGAGAGCACATTTTAGAGGGAGACAGACAAAGTAAACCAATGCTAGAGATGAGCTTAAGGAGTGATGACGGCCACGAAGAAAGCTGGGTGACCTGATGGAGCGAGGGCGGGTGGCCTTGATGAAGATGCTCAGCAGGGATGGGCAGCTGGCTCTAGCGAGCTGTGTGTTCTTAGCTTTGCTTGGCTCTCTGGTCTCTGCCCTGAAAGACTTAAATTTTTAATTGGAAGAGAAAAAGCACCATCAAGATGGAGACTATAAATAAATGTTAAGTTACATGGTTGGTGCATTAGGAGTGCTGAGAGATTTATGTGGTACGTTGGAATTTACTGCAAGTGGACCCTGTACATGTGTGTGGAGCAGCTTTCCAGATCCAGCCCTTTATCTTGTGTGAAGAGCTGGCTTTGTTCCTTCTTGGGCACCAAGGTTATTATTGGCCTCTATCTTTTGGTCTCTTGTTAAAAGTTTACGAGCAGATGAAGGACCAGCTCCGCTCAGACCTTTGACCAATTGATCTTGTGAATCCTCAGAGGCTTTGTGCTAATGATAATAGATAAGGTTTTGTCTTTGCTTCTGAATTGATTTTGTGGTTTTTAAAAAAGTACATTTATCAAAGGCTAAAGGGGTTGTCGATGTGGGGAGAGGGACATTAAAAAGAAGCCATCATCCAAATGACTGGTGGAAGGGAATCAGTGTGATGTGCATTTACAGTGACTTGTTAAATAACGGTACTTAAAATAAAGGCTGACGTATAGCGTGTGCTTGCTCTTTGCTAAACTCCCTGCAGTACTGAGGCCTTCTTCTACCTAATTCTCCTGAATCCTCCAAGAACCAACCCCACGAGGTTGCTGTTATCATGGCTGGTCTTCAGGTGAGTAGCCTAAAATAATTGTTAACCTCCTCGCTAAAGGTCTCACGGTCAGTCGTGGTGGCTGAGCAGAACTTGGACCCAAGGGTCCTGCTCCATCGTGACAAGTGTGGCGCCCCCCGATGATGGTAGGACAGTAAGCAGAGGACACCGAAGCAGTGTTGTCTGGGGAGAAGTGATGCGTATGAGTGAGGGAACTCTGTGGGTAAGAGCATCCCAGATGGCTGATAAAGGGCCTTGAAATAGCTATGGCGGGGCCGCTGGGTGTGAAGTTCTTGGTGATGATCCTGAGGATGACGTTCTTAGGGTGTTGTAGCCAACGAAGCAGCTCCTAGTGAAGTCCATTATTACAACGCACACATCATCATTAACTGAAGTCCAGAGTTTACATTAGTGTTTTTTATCATTGTGTTGGACATTCTGTGGGTTTTGACAGATGTATGCCATGTATCCACTGTTACTGTGTTATACAGAACAATTTCACTGCCCTGGAAATCCTCTGTGCTCCTCGGAGTCATCCCTCCTCTCTGAAGGCCCTGGAAGCCTCTGATCTTTCAACTGTTTCCATAGTTTCCCCTTTCCGGGGTCTCAGATAGTTGGATTCATACAGTGTGTAGCCTTTTCAGATGGACTTCTTTCAGTTAGCAGTGTGCATTTAAGGTCCCTCCCTGTCTTTTCTGGCTTGCTAGGTCATTCCTTTTCATCATTGAGTTGTCTAGGTGCCCCCCAGTTTGTTTATTCACCTGCTGAAGGCCATCTTGCTTGCTTCTCTGGAGATGTCTTTGGTTGTCGGCAACTTGGAAGAAGCCAGAGATGCTGCTGAGCACCCTACAATACAGAGGACACCCCCACAGCAAAGAATTACCCAACTCAGAATGCCGATATGGCTGAGGTTGAGAAGCCCAGTTCTAAGTATATTATGCATAGTAGACACCTAGTATTTGATCAGACACTTTGAGTTTGTGGGGCTGGAGCATAGTTGGAGAACCTCAGCCTGACTGCCATCCCAGAAGCTGGGTGTATTGTGAATTTCATTTTGTGGGTGCAGAAACAGCCCCAGAGATGTTAGTGAACTGCTTCTGGCCATTCTGCTAGTAAGGGCCAAAGCTGGGATTCAGATACACAGCTTCTGTCTCTAAAGCCAAGTAGGACACCTGCACCCCAGCGTATTAGGTATTATTGGGGTCTTCCCTTCTGCATTATTAATGGGTTATTTTGTTTTTAACCTCAGTGCTCTTCCTTTTTTCCTTGGTGGCATAAATGTCTTGTAATACTTTCATTTCAATTCAGTAAAAGTCCTTTGGGTGCATACGAGGTCACTCAGTGTTGTGGATGCAACAAAGATGAAGAAGCCGTGGTCTCTGGCCTCCAGGAACATTCTTCTAGTTGTCTTCTGGCTCCTTATTTCTTCATAGTTTCTCCCCTTTGATGTGGCTGCCCCAGAAGGTAAAGGTACAGTGACACACGCCCTCTGTGACTCAGCTTGTCTTGGTCTCAGATCCTCAAACCAGTGTTCTCCAGAGAGCCATTTGCTTAATGGAGCTAGTAACCCTTTGCTCGCACACACCCCGCACCCCGGTTGGTGTCTGTCCCCAGGGCTTGGCCGCCACCTCTGGTCTTCCTGTGGCCGTGGATCTCATTCCCCGGCAGGTGGTGGCTGATCTGGATAAAGAAGTCTGCTGTTCTTTTCAGTGCCCGTCAGAGGCCTGCCGTCTGGGTCTGCTCTTCCTGTCTCCCTGCAGGACAGCTGGCGGTGTTGGTTTGAAAGCCAGCATTTTTGTTTGTTTGGGATTTTTGCCTGTTCGTTTTAGCATTTCTCTCTCATCTCTCAGCTGCAGATAGCTGTTCACAGTGGCAAATACTCCATATTTTGGGAAGTGAGCGCCCTGCACCCTCAACACACTATACCAACTCACCCCGCACTGGACCCCCTCTAAAATGTCTTTTTCAGCAGTCCAACCTGATTTCTATTACGTTATTTAATCTTCAGAGAGTTGTCTTATATAAGGTCGGTGCAGGGCCTTGGAACTGGTTAAGGGGAACAGGTGCACGTGGTTTTCCAAATCGTGTGCCGATGAGTGCACGCCGGTCTGTGCATTCACGCACCTGCGGCACACAGTGTCCGATCACCGCCACGGCCAGGTTATCTACTTTCAGGCTTTTCTCTCCTGCTGGAATGTCAGCTCCTAGAGCCCGGAGCTGACCGGTATGTAGTAGAGGACTCACCAGGTAGCAGGCTCTGGGCTATCGGTGTGGGGGAAACCTCTGCCTTCAGGGAGGCCTGGCCTTCCCCTCCAGCACTGGCACAGCCATTCTGCCTCTGTGAAGTTTACCCTCTCCACGGGCTTTGCTTAGAATTGCAAACACGTGGCGTTCTTCCAGGCCAGCGTCCGTGAACTCTGTGAGTGGGAGGCCATGACCAACAACTCACCCACGTGTCTGTTGATGTGGAAAGGTGGTCCGGGTATATTAGGTGAAAAGCAGCAGGTTATGAAGTCACAGGAAGGATCATCCATTTTATGTTCCTATAGAGAGAAAATTTAAATGATACGCTGGAAGTGCAGCATTAGGTATCTCTGGACGCTGGAGTTGAAAGATGATACATTTTTTTCCATAGTGAACATGCACCGCAGATTTAATCAAATAAAGAAACAGAGCAGAAAAAACACCGCTGTGCCGTGCTCTGGCCCTGGAGGGCGTCATGTCAGCAGCAGTGACCATCCGGTGTAGCAGCCGCTTTTTCATTATTAAGCAGCCACCTACTGAGTGCCAGCTCTGGGCTAGGCACTGTAGTAGAAGCTCTGGCAGTCGTGGACACAGTAGTTAAAAGTCCTTGCCTTCTTAATGCAGCTCTCCAGAACGCAGTTTGTGCTTCCTTCTGTTGCATAATGGAAATGTGTATAAAATGCTACTAGATAACTGGGAAGGAGCAGCCGGGTTTGTGCAGCGGAGTCCCCCCAGCATTGCCATTCGCAGGACACACTGTTCTGTTTGTGGGTGGACTGCAGGATGCCGCCATGTCCTGTGTACGTACTGGGAGAATGAGGTTTTCTCCAGGAGTAGACGTTGGTACCTGTCACCCCATAGTTAGGAGGGGGAGGGAGGTAGCCTGCTTGGCTACGCAAGCACTCACCACTAGGATAGTCCGGGGGAAATGTCGGGTACTGTTCTGTGTCGTGTCCTGTGTCTATGCCAGTTCGCGATACACTCCTGAACTAATGGGCTTCTTGGCATCGTCTCTGTGACTGCATCATAGGGAATGCATTTCTCCGCTACAAAGCCCCATTGGGGAGGGTTTTGATTTAGCGATAATGCTACATGCTTTCCAGACCCAGGACGGCAAGGAGGGAGGGCCGCACTGTGAGTCCGTCAGTGCAGGAGCCGCTTAGAGACGAGTCATCTCTCCAACGGATGCTCTCCCGCTGCAGCCTGGACCGCCAGCAGGCGAAGGGTCCGATGGTGTCTCCTCTTCCCCGTCTTGGCCGTAGGGGCCAGCGAAGGGCTGGGCTTCTCCTTTGACAGCCCAGTTGTTCAGACAGGTTAACTTCAGTAGGGCAAGATGTTTTCTTTTTGGAAACGATGGTGAGGCTTTCTGCTAGTGCAGTCGTGTTTGAATCCCTCCAGCTTCATTATCTGTTCCAGAAACTGAGAACTGGCAATACGAGTCTGAGAACTGCTGCGACTGGGGTTCTCTACGTTGTCTGCACTTTAGAGCCGTTCTGGGAATAATTAACACTCCCAGGCCACACCCCAGACTGGTTCAGTCGGGAACTCTCGGGGAGGGGCTGGGTAGAAGGATTGCAAACTGCTCAAACAGAACTCCTGCAGTGTGGTTGTGCCAGCTCACAAGGCAGGGTTTTACCTCCAAAAGCCGAGAAAACCGGGGCACTACAAAAACGTTATCCTTACCCCTAAAAGGAGAAACCCATGGCAGGCTGTGTTCATTTAGATGTCCGATTTGGTTGGATTTTAAACTCGCGTGTTTCATTAAGCCTCAAAGCCACATCTGTTGTTCGCCTGTTTCAGGCCTGATCCCTGGGAAGTTCTGGGAACTTGCAGCTCTTTGGTACTGTTTGTGTGTGTGTGAATTTTTCTGTCTTTTTCTTCTTTGGCCAAGAAACTGTGTGTGTTAGAGCTTGTTTGTTTTTCCTTCTTTGTTTTGGCTAAACTGTTTTTCAAGGAACTGCCTGACTCGTCTTTTAATTAACCTCCATCTCCTGCATATGTGGCTGATTTCACAATCTACCCTCTCCCGTAGCGCTTTTCTGTACCACTGGCAGGGGTCCGCCTGCAAAAGTACATCTACCTCATCTGTCTCTACTCGTTGTTGTTCTGAAGCCCAGTATTTCCGATTTTGAAATGTAAGGATTTTAAATGTTTTTAATGGGGGGTTGCTCTCCTCTGAGCTGCCCGTGTTGTTGCTTCTGTTCCTTCTGCTGTTAAACTTCCTGTAGAAAGTTCCTGCAACGTTTCTATCTTATTGATCACTGTCTCTTTAAATCCTAAGTCATTTTGCATTTTCCCCGCTGTCGAAGTGCCACACTTAGTCTGTGTCCAGTTGCCGAGTCCCTCTGTGACTGACCTTTACGTCATCGGTCCCCCATGCGGACGAGCAGCACTAAAACATGTCCTCGTTGCTGGCCCCTCCAAAAGTCGCAAAGAAAACCAGCCGCTTTTTTAGGGTCCCCGGGCTCCATGCAGTGTGGAGCGGGCACATCTGTCTGCACGCAGCACGATGCACCGCTTGCCCTTGGGTGGTCCACAGCCCCCACCATTGCCCTGCGTCCACTCACGTTCTCACCACGCTGCTGGGCAGATGTGCAGCGGCACGTACTCTGTTGGGCTCCCTGCCTACCCCCTCCCTGTTTTTAGCCTCTTCTTTTAATCTTCTTTTAGCTTGTCCCCTGTCCCCACCTTCCACAGTCCCCTCAGCTATGAGGCCATTTGTGTTATCAACAGAGATTTTTGCTTTTTTGTTTGTTTGCTTGTTTCTACAGTTTGTGCTCGGTGCCAGGCCCTCTGCTGGGTGCTGGCATGTAACTGAGCACAAGGCAGCTGTGGTTTCTGCCTGCCTGACACCTGCAGTCTGTGGGGGAGACAGACAAGTAAACAGGAATTTACAGTGCAGGCTGGGAAAGGGGACAGCACTGGGGTCCTGAGAGTCAGGGCAGGGGGCCCACCTAGTCCACCGGGTCAACGGAGGGATCCCAGAGGAAGTGACGCCTCAGCTGGGACCTCAAGGCTAGAGGTGGGAGAGAGCCTACCATATCTGATAAACCCTGTTTGTTCGAGTCAGGGCATGACCGTGGGGGGTCGGGGATGATGGGGGAGCTGGAAGGACAGCAGAGTGTGGTCCCGAGAGCCCCAGGAATGCTTTGGGCTTGCAGCAGGGGTCCCCGCTCCGGCTTGCCTTTGAGAAGGGCCACTGTGCCTGAGTGTGGAGAGTGGGTGGGAGAGAGCAGCAGCCGTGCAGGGCGTCAGGTGTGTGCAGACTGTTAACGATGACTGGCGAGAGCTATTGGTGGCCTGGCCTAGGAAGGGCAGATGGGGTGGAGAAGGCTGGATGGAGGGACTCGAGAAATAACTCGTGACTGCCCTGTGGGGACAAAAACCATGCTTGGCCCCTGAAAATGAGGACTTGTTCTGCCTGCCTGTTATCTTGAGTCTTCATCTGTACTGTGTCATGTTGAAAAGATGCATATTAGCTTTCTCCTCACGAGCACACCCCCATGGGTTCAGCTACATTTACCTGTTCCCTGTCCTCTCTGTTTCCGGCTCCTTGGGCTAAAGCGTTGGGTTGGTTGGACAGTAGCCATAATCATCTTCTTTGTCATTTATTTGGAGTCCTAGCATCCAAGAGTTCAGAGCAGAATATTTCCCTAGAGGCCATCCCATCTCACCCCCTGACATTTTTCAAGCAATGGGTACTTGGTGGCCCAAAGAAGGGAAATGACTTGCTCAGACTCCCACAGAGAATTGGGACAGGAACCAGATGGGCTGTCTCTGGCCAGGTGAGCTACAGGAGTGTCACTTCTTTTACGTCGCCCACCTGGGTCAGCCACAGCGGGCTGGTCTAAAACCGCATGGGCGGGAACCAGTCAAGGCAGGTAGGTCTGGGCATGCGCCTTTCTTCAGGCCCTGGGCTTCTCTGGGCACGGGTCCTGGTCGAGCACTGCCTTTCCTGTTTCCTCGTCTCTGACAGCAGCGAACTCTGGTCCTGGATTCACCTTGCTTAAGCCCCTCGGGGGGGGCGGGGAGCGCTGGGGCCTCGTTAGGGCTTCGCTCTGGTGAGGGGGGCCCTGCTACGTTTCCTCAGATGACAGCCTGGCGGCCAGGAGCCTGAGCTTGGGGGTCAGGCTGGGTCTGAATCCCAGCTCTGCCCACTGGGCAAGTTCTCAATGAAAGAATAGGGACGGTCTTCCTTAAGTAATTAGACTGCAGATTTCAAAGGATTGTATCTGTTAAGAAGTCCGGTACTGTGCCTGGCACAGATTTGATGCTGAACAAGTGGTAACTATGATTAGACTAGATTAGTGCTCTCTGCACGACTGCATTATACTGCAGGTTCCCAAACCACAGACTGCCCCCACCAGTGACCCTCCTACCGACTTGTCAATGAGATTTCAGGAGTGTGGGATCTTTGTTTTCACCCTCTAAGTGATGGATGTGCACCCTTGTCCCTCTCACCCTCCCTGAACGACGTCACTCGACCCTGAAAGCTACCAGACTGTGGAGGCCAAGCAGGGCCACTGGGCGGGGCCTGAAGCAGAGGGATCGGTGGGATGCGTGTGGGAGCAGGTGTTCCCTGCTCTGGACACTAGCCTGGTTTTTGTTCCTTTTAAACTTTTTGTGCAGTCACCCTCATTCTCTGAAGAGACGCATGAATGATTGCAAAAAAAGGGCTAAAAAGAAAGCAGCAGAAATAAACTCTGTGGTGCGGAGCTGCCAGTCTGTCCTCGGTGCAGGATGTGGGGATGGCTGGTGCAAGGACGAGGAAAGGATAAGGAAGCCTCTGGCTGCTGCTCAGCGGGTGACAACAGGGGCTTAGCAGAAGAAAAGGGGGCAGTGGCGGGGTGGGGGGGGGCGCTCGCTGATATACAGCAGGGCACCCTGCTCGCCCCTTCGCCCAGGAGGGAGCACGGCTGCTGCTGAGCGGGGTTTTCACGAGGAAGGGTGACTCATAAACCATGACACCTGTTTTCCCTACAGAGCAGCAAACACCAGCTCTCTCTGGTGTTTAATCAGATAGAGCTCTGCTTCCTGAGAAGGGCCATGCTCAGAATGGGGGACGTCTTGTCCTTTGCGAAGGCAGTGCCCGAGCAAGACCACATGGAGAAAGGGAAGGCTCGGCCTTGACAGGTCTGAGGTCCTTCTGAGGTTAGCTGCAGGGAGTAAAGGCAGACCAGCCCGGGAAACTACTGGGCGGGGTTTCAGCGGGGAGCTAGGCGGCCCTTTGGCCCATTACAGGAGCCTCCAGCAGTCCCTGTGATTGGTGGTATTTAGGGAACTAAAAGTAGGACTTTGGGAGGCAAAGATGGGACAGTAAAAAATTATTTTTTTTTCTACTTCATACCGCCCAGCTCCTCAAATCGCTGTGAAACCTAGTGAAGGACTGATTTTAAAAGTCTCCTGTGCCACAGCTTCATGTTATTTTTAGGAACCTTTCTGAAACCAATGGCAACACAAATTATAACCCAGCGTCAAGCCCACCTCATGCACATCAGCCAGTTTTCAGTTTGTTACAAAAGCCTCTTCTCTGCTCCCCGGTTGGGGCTTTCCGGGGACCAGTCCTGTGTAATTCACAGCCACGTTCGTTGTGTGCTTACTTTTTGCCAGGTGTTTTGTACCTCACAGCAACTAGCAGACAGGTATTGTCGTGCTGTTTTATGACTGAGAAAAGCAAGGCCAGCGGGGAGGCGGTTGGGTAGCTTTCCCCGGGTCGCGCTGCTGGGAGGAGCCAGCACTGAGAGAACCCAGCTGTGTCTGGGTGAGGACCGCACTGGCTCCTGGGGAATCCTCGTGCTGTGGTCTTCGCAACCCCCTGCCCGCAACGAGTTACCTTCAGGACTGAAAATCCATCTGGAAGAAAAATCAGGACATTTTTAATATTCCCCTCGTTGTTATATGCTAGGCCCTATCCACATTCCTGTAAATTGGCTTTGTTCATCTTTTTGACTTCCAGATATGTTAGTTAATTTGAAGAAGGCAGATCATCTTTTTAATGGCTTCTGTTCCTTTTCTAAGTGAAACGGAAGACTCACTTGTAATGTGCCTCAGTAATTGGACTTGGACTTCAAATGGCTGCTGGAGTTGGCCTTCCGCTGCCTCGACTCGTGTTAAAGTCATTCTCTGTTCTCGTCAGCCAAGGAAGGCCTCGTGACCCTCGGCGCTCGTCCCACGTCACTAGCACAGCGGTGGCCCTCGGGGGGGGGGAGAGCTTAGCTTTGTGGGATGTCCACAGTGCAGTGGACACTTTAAACACACTCGACACATTCTAAATACATTTTGCTTCATGTCTTCTTTCCAGTAGCCTCACGAAGGTGCTATGGCGGTTCACAGGGTAGAGGCGCGGGAAGAGTTAAAGTCACCAAACAGCTGATAAGTGGCGGATTTGGGATCCACACCCAGCCCTGGCCAGGTCCTATCATACCCGCCTCATCCCGATTCTCTGTGTGTGGCAGGTGGCCAGGGTGGTTTGAGGAGACAGGGCTCCCTGGGGGCCCAGTGAGACCCCAGGGGAGACTGTGCTGCCCCTCGGGCTCCATTTCTTAACTGTCTTCCAGGACCCGCCACCCGACGCTTCCTGTTAGCACCGTGCCCATCGGGAGTGAGTGAGACAGGTTCCAAGTTACAGAACTCAGGGTAGGCAAACGGCAGTGTGTTTGGGCTCTCCAGTGGAAAAGCCCACCGTGGTTGATTGAGAGAAAACCTGCTGGCAGTCGTCACCAGCATGTTCTTACTTGCCTGTGGTGCCCCGTTTCCTCATCTGCAGCGTGTGGTATGAATACCGATTCACACAGTGGTTGTGAGAATTGAGAACTGAGATGACGAGGTGAAGCATTAGCAGAGCGGCACCAGGGCCTTGGTGGGCTCGGCGCAGCTTCATCTCGCCCATCATTGCTTTCTTAGCACCTCGGTCGTTGCAAGGCACACACCGGACACACGTTCGGTAAATATCGGTGATTGCTGATTTATTTCCCCCCTTCACTTACTACACCAATATTGGAGCCCCTAGCCGTGTGCTGGACAAGGGAGGACATGGGGCACTTATCACACTGTGGGTGATACAATTGTTTACCAAAATAATCCAAGGAAAGTGGCCCCGTGGTGCGTGGTGGTCAGGTGGAGATCTTTGCGGTTTGAAACGCAGAGCCGGTTTTTAAATTCTGCCCCAGCTCTGGCTGACTGTGCCAGGGGCGGGGTCCCCGATACCCCAGCCTTGTTGTCAGAACTGGACCTTGTGCTTTCATTCTAAGGCGGCTGGGACCTGAAAATGTCTTGTCACCACTCTGTGACTGAAGGGTGATTTAATATGTCACGAGGCCTTTTGCTCTGAGGAAATGATGGTTTACTGGGGCATGGGATTGGCTGTCAGGATTTACGGAAGAGCTGAACTTAAAGTGCTGCCTCACTGGGTGACTGAATTTGTTCTGACCCGGCAGGACATCCACTCGTCGATTTGGAAAGGGCTTGGTGAGCCCCTCAGTTTCTTGCTCTTGACCACAGGGTCTGGAGACCAACAGCATCGACACCTCTGGGAGCGGCTTAGAAGTGCTGAGTCCGAGCTCGCCTCTAGATGTTCCCGTCAGCGTCCGGTCTTCAGTGAGCTCCCCGGGTATTCGTGTGCAGTGGGGGGGCAGACGCTGAAACCTCGAGGAATGAGAATATTGTTCTGGAGTCACTGAGTGTCAGTCATTGTGCAGGGCTACCAATTAAGTCGAAATTTTCTTACTTCCATGTACTTGCCAAGTATTTTAAGCAACGTGATTCCAGACTGAGCTGCTAACTGCATAAAGGTGCATGATTGCTAATGGAAGCAATAGTCCATTAGAGTTAAAAGCCATTTTTATATACATCCTCTCCTTTAATCCCACAGAGTCTCGTGAGATAGTCTCATCTCTGCTTTATCGAGAATAAAACTGAAACCACGGAGAGGTTATGTGACATGCCCAGAGTCACACAGTAAAACCACTAGCAGTGTTTGAACGGAGGTAACTCCAAGCTCAGAGCTTGCTTTCCCCCCCCATCATCTAATGTTTCTGTATTGAGATGTCAGAAATCCTCCATCCGTGCCATTGTTTGTGTGGGTGTACTTGTGCACACCGGGGACAGGAGACAGTTGTAGGTGGAGAAGAATCTGGATCAGGAACAGAGTTCCGCAGTAATCGGCTTTTGGAAAGTTTCACCGCTGTTTGTGGTTTAGCCTGGAGCAGTAAGCCACTTCCCGCCTACTCCTGGCTTCCCATTCACCTTCAGCTCGTCTGCAAAGCCCAGCTCGCAGGACCCCTGCTCTGTAAAACTGTCCCTGGGATGGGGGACGGAGTTGCTTGCTCCCGTAGTGTTTTAGTCTTGCTTCCGGTACAAAGCCAGTCGCCATGTCTGATCACCCACCTGTCCAGAGAGCCTGTGACTCCCTGCAGACCTGCAGAGTCCTCTTCCCCATTGTAGCCCCCGAGCCTGCCTTATTTTGGTCCTCCGTCCATGTTAAGTGTATGAATGCATCCTGCACGATCCAGACTCTTGTTTTGTCCTTCTTTTTCCCCCTATTTTCTACCGCATGTGGATTTTTAATAGCATCTCAAGTGGGAATGGGCAAGAAGTGTGCAGATGGGAGATAAAACTGAGATTTTTAGTTTGGCTCTTCTCAGCAGGTTTGGGGAAAGCACTGGAGGGCAGGGGAGCCTCACGTGGGGCTGGAGGGTCATCTGCTCCATTAGAGCGCTAAACCAGCATCGACAGCAGTCGCATTTCTGTGTAATGCTTGCACGTTACCTTTCTTCCGTGTCCCCTTTAAGTGGTGGCATATAACAAGCAGTGTTTAGGAAGCGCACAAGTTCTCTGGCTTTTCCGTACTTCGGAGAACTGGATGGAACCTGTGGTGGCTTGCCATCTAATGAATTCATTCACGTGGGGAAATGCAAGTGGGAGTGATTCTTTCCTCCTGCTCAGTCTTTGGGGGCTTTGGATGTTTTCTCAGGGTGTGAATGAAACGTCTGCATTTATTCACACCATTTATTTGTTTACTCCTGCACTCTTCCATTCATTTGTCACACTTACCTCACCCTTCTTCCCCTCCTCTGCTCCCTCATCATCTCCATTCTTTCCGGGACCCTGTGAGAGATAGGGCGATAATAAGCATTTTTCCTGGGTATTGCCTTTCCAAACCTTCCGTTTTTCCTTTACTGGGGACAGTGGTAGGAGGTGACTTTCTGCAGACCTTTTCTTTAGTGAGGACGGTTAGCCCTAGGGTGCAGCCATGTGAAAGTGAAGACAAGGGGCAGATGAACAAGAAACTGGCCTGGGTCTTATGTAATTGTTTCCCCTGGAATTAATCCACTGGGAAGATAGGCTAGCACGTGGCTCTCTGGCTTCAGTCCTTTTTCTTTGGTGTCAGTCCTGGTTTCAGCTCTGAGTCTGTTCAGGGGAGAATTTGACACTCACATTCTAGCAGTGTTCTGTAATGTTACCATTTCCATACCACTTTCCCTCCGTTTCGGCTGGAGAGGTATGTCAACATATACAGGAAGCTGAGGTTCATTTCTAGTTTCAGCAGAGGCAAGCCCTAGGGGAAACGTCAAGATAACTGGATTCCTGAAATGGTGGCTTGGCAGTTTGTGTCTTCTGTTTCTTAGCCCGCAGAATATTCTTTGGTTTTAGACGGTAAGTCGCTCCTACTGATGAAGGTCTTACTGGAGTGATGCATTGAATGCATCAAGAGCCCCAACCACATGTCACCGATTTGAAAGCAAATCAAATCAAGGGACAAAGAGAATACTTGGTAGGGTACTAAAACTGGTTGTGCCTTCCTTCCTGGCAAACAGAAAGGAAGGCGAAGCAACATCCTATGTGTTAAAATGCAGGTGTGGTGGTGGCTCAAAGCACCTGCAAGAACTGGCCCGAGGAAAAGACCAAGAAAGGGTTTGGGACTGGTGGAAAGGGCTCGACCTTTTCAAAGGCCTCGTAAAGGTGACTGCAGCGTGGGGGAGGAAGGACCCCCGGTGGAATGAGGAAGAGCCAGAAGGACTTAAGGGCTTGCTTATGAACTTAGGTACATAAACAGACGATGTGAATGAGGCTAGACCAGGGTGTCATGAAGCCCTGGCTCAGCTGCGCCCGTGTTTCCAAGAAGGCTTCCTCATCTGTGCCATGCAGTCCCGTGGTTGAGGCCTGGGAAGGAAGGGGGTCCCAGGTGCATCTCTAGGTGTAGGTGGTCAGTGCATATTTGTTGACTTGATATGCAGGCCAGACCTCTGAATGCCCTTTCCCCCTGGGCCTTGGAGATACTGTGTAAAAGCTGGCTGAGCTCTGTAAGTGCCTCAGCACTGGTAGGGCACCGCAGCTCCAAACAAAGCATTTCCGGATAAACATTAGCAGGGAGGTCCTACCTGTCAGAGGGGCTCTGCATCTACTCAAAAATAGTCTTTTTATTAGCAGTTGTTTCAACAAAGCATGTTTTTCTACAGTAGCTGTTGCAAGAGAATGAAATTATTCCAAGGAGTAAGTTCTGGGAACGAAGTCGATGATGGGTGCCCTTGAAGTCAGATACTAGAACCGAAAAGGTTAGAAATGGACTCCACATCCCAGCTTTATCAGAGGAAAACCACCAGTGAGATGTCCTGGATACAGCTTGCCTGAGGAGTAAGCATTCCACATCTGCTGTAATGAGCACCAAGTGAGTGGTCTTGACGGCAGGGGACCGGGGGCAGAGTTTGAGTCCTGCCTGGGCTTTGGGGCGCCCCTCTGCTGCTTGGCCATTCCCGGGAGAGGGCCCTGGGCGGGAGGAAAGTCGTCACAGGGACCCAGTGAGGCCACAGAGTACATGAAATTTTAGGGAAACGTCAGATCAGTTTATCAGCCCTTCTCTGGATCCCTCCTGTGTGCTAGGTTGTGTGCTAAGGGCTAGGGGTTCAGAGTGGACAAAATTCGGACATGGCCCTATCAGAGTTCACTCAGTTAAAGGACACAAGTAGCTGGTTAATGGTGACCTGTAAACCATGACATGATTGTGGCTCTTGACACAATCAGGCACACCCCTGTTTTCAAGAGGGCTCTGGTGTTTGTGAGTTAGGCCTAATTCCCAGTTTGCACAAGCGAAGGTCAAGTGCAGAGGGTGAGGGGGATTCGCCCACAGAGCTGGGTGTCAGTCCCTGGGGCTTAGGTTAAATCACCATCACTGCGTAGAACTGTTTACCTAGAGCTGGGAAAGTTAGCCTAACCAGGCCTCCCCACAAAAATCGGTTGGATGGATGGATAGATAGATGGACGGACAAGATTGATCAGAGAGGATGCTCAGCAGTATTCACCAGAGAAGGGTATGACTGAGCAAGTGAGTGCATGCTGCCCTCTGAGCTGGTATGTGCTCCATGTGTTCAAGGTCTTACTAATCTGAAGTGACCTCACCTGTCCTGTCTTATCTGTTGTCATTCCCCAGTATCCTCCGAATGGTCCTTCCGTCTGCTATCCTTTCCCCAACCCAGCCCGTATTTGCCTGTCCAAGCACTGTCTTGGGCAGAAATCCACCATGATGATGACTGAGGCTCAGACTAGGCTCTAGGTGCTTGCGCGACCCCGCTTCGTTCAGTTAGAATCAAGTGATTCCGCTTACCCGCCTCGCCAGCCCCTGCTTGCCCTGCCGTGCCACTCTCACCCGTGTTGCTCACTTTCTTGGGGTCCCGTTACTAGGAGCGCAGGCCCCACCCCTCCCTGAACTGCCTTTTCAGGGGCTGCCTCCAGACTGGCCTTTGGGGCCGTCTGCCCTCACATGGGGCTGCTCCCCTCACTGCCTGCCGCCCTTGTGCCTGCAGCCTGTCTGTCCCTGCTCTCTCGAGAGGTTGAGTCACAGCGTTAGTCCGTCTTCTCTGGTTAATAAGCGGGTACCTGGGTTGAGGTTCCCCAAGGGCATGGACTTTTGCTTCTGTGTCATTTCATCACGATGAGCACATAGACATTATGGGTGTTGGCTCATTTGTGCCTTCAGTTAGACAAACACTTTTTAAAGCTCAGTAAATATGTTGGAGGCTCCAAATCTCCATCACCCACCTCAGTCCAGGAAGGTGATGGCGGCTGACCCGTCCTGAGCACTTAACGTGTATCAGGCACTGTTCTTAGTTCTTTGCTACTTTAACTTGTTTGAGTCCTTCATGGCAGCCCTCACTCACTGAGCAGGAGACGAGGCACACTGTGTTAAGCATCTTGCCCAAGGCGGACTAAAACCCCAGGGGTCCTGGCCTCCAGACGCCCTCTGAAACCACCACACTGTCAGTACAGGAAGGAGTTCTGCCTGCCGTGACTCTCGGTTTTGTACGCTTTTTTTAAAAATCAAACTAAGTGGTGGGCTTAAACTGTGAGTGCAAGTGGAATCTTACATACACAGTCAGAGAAACATCAGCAAAATGAAGGTCAGCTTCGTTTTTAGTTTATCGAGAATAACTTTGTCAATTCGTCTTGTAACAGCTTTTTATTATGGCTCCCTTTTCACCAAAGCCCAAGTAAGACCTCAGAGGTTGAGTTTTCAGATCTCGCTGCACCCACTGATGATCTAAGACCCGGAACAAATTACTGCGCTTCTCTGAGCTCTGTCTGCCTCATCTGGAAAATGGAGAGAGTAATACAGCCTGGCAGGTTTCTCGTGAAGTTTCAGGGAAATTACACACAGTCTCTCCCAGTTTCATACATGGCACATTGCTAGATTTTTAGTAACTAATGGCTAACAAAATAGACATTTCAGAAACCTGTCATTAGCAGGAAGTGACTTTGTTTTTTAGGCTGGGTACTGAATTATTGTATCTGTGCCACCAAGGCCTTGACTACTTATTTTTTGTTTGTTTTTAATCAATATTTGGAACATTATTGGTACTTGTCTCAGCAGATACAACAGAAACCAGAGGCAGGAAACCTTTCACTTGATATGCATAGGCAGATATTTCATGTTTTTAAAGAAAGTCTGGTTATTGCCAATGAAGCACCCAGGCTGATGTCAGCTGTATTCCAGCGAATTGACTGCCACAGTGACACTGAGCGTGGATGCCTTCCCAGAGCTCCCAGAAAAATAAAACCAACCTGTGTGTTTGTTTAATTATCCGGAGATCTCAGTGTTACAATTGGCTGGGTATTTGAGCTGCTACACATAAGATGACTCTTCTCCATTTCAGTAATGAAAACAAAATAAGAAAAAAAAAAAAGATGGCCTTAAATAGATAAATATGATGATAGCGGCATTTTCCCTTGGTTTTGTTTAGTCCACCAAAAATGATTCCAGTGATAAAATTGTTTTGTTTTGGCCGACGTAACCTAAAATTCTCTTCATTCATGAAATTCCATGTTCACTGATGTTCACAGGCGGGCACTCAGTCCATTTTTTGGTTTAACTTGGGGTTCACAACTCCTTGAATATTCTGTTTTGACTTTTGTATGTTTCTGGAAGTTCTGTAAGGAAGACAGGCTCGTATGTCATAGTGTTTATTTTGCTCATCCTTTCCCTTGATGCTTCCGGTAAGAATATGGGCGGATTGTCCAACCTTCCTTTTCTTTTTGGCCTAATTCACTCCAAAGCTTGTGATCCAGGAAGACTCCTGGGCTAAGAACCACTAGGGCCGTCATTTTAAGAGACAGCCTTGACTTTCTTGGGTCTGGAGTAGAGGGTAGGGCGGGAGGTTTCCCAGTTCTCTCTCACAGGCGTCTGGACCAGTCTTTGTGGGCAGCCACCCACTCGTGATGGATGAGTGGAGAGAGGGTGAGGAAAGGAAGGATCACTTTCAGTACCTCCTAAGGAGATCACATTTTCTTTACCCGGGGAGGGAATGTCAGAGGTGTTCTGTTCTTCCTTGAGAAGCTGTCATGCCCTGTCTATGTTTGCTTAGATTCTTATCATTGTGGTACTACGTTACCCCTCCCTCCCAGTGGTTGCATCCTACGTCTCAGTCTGTGTGTGGTCACCATGGCTCATTGTCCCTGGTTCCCAGACATAACCAGAGCAAACATTTGTTTCATTGAGTGGTGATGCTTGTCTTCATAAATCCCACTTATATTCTGGCACATCCCCTTTCCATGTATTCTCAGCCCAGACCCCATAAGTGCTCGCTCTTCATAAGACACAGCCCCCATACTCTGCCTAAAGTCTTCCTTGGGCACCCCGTCACCTTTAGGGGGAAGTTTAACTGCCCTAGTTTGGCTCCTGTTTTTGCCTTTCTGGACTTCAGGGGAGCCTCTTACCCTGTGGGCGGAAGGACGCTATGATCCCTCAGATACGATCGTATATACAGTTTGTGAGGTCTGACTATCTTTAGGATGCTCTCATTGCCCCAGCGTTTTCCGATCTTAAATTACGATCATTAAATCTCTGAGTCTTATGTATAGAGAATTTTAAGGCACATTTTAGGGCCCCCAGAACTTTCAAGAAACATTGCACATTGGATTGGTGGCCACAGTCTCTTTCCTGGTGGGGTCCTGCCCACGAGGTCCTCTGCCCCGGGTCAGTGATCTAGGGCTTAGGGGTGATGGGATTGGCGGGGGTGAGCCCAACAGCTGTCCTGATCACACACTCATCCTCACGAGGTTGTCATCCATTTAGTCAGTGAAATATCGGCTCACGGGCTGTCCAGATTAGCTTGGTGACTTCCCATGTGGGTTGCTTCTCCTGAAGTTCCTCAGGGTGATGTGCTCATGAGAACTTTGCCTTATTCACTCACAGTTTCTCTTCAGCTGTGGCGCCGTATTTCAGGCCCTCAGTCTTTGTGGGAGCGTATCGTGGCTTTCCTATTTAGGCAGCTCCTGACGGTGATTCCACTGTGCCAGTCCAGCAGATTCTTCTGCCTGGTTTTAAGGCTGCACTATCGGGCTCTTCTTCCTCTTTCCACTCTCACAAGGTTCTGTTCTCACCAGGCTGGTCTCTTTCTGCTCCCAACACTGTTCCCAAACCTTCTTGCCTCTACTTGGCTTCTCTAGATTCCTCTCCAGCCATCTGCAGCCTGCCAGCTTTTAAAGATGGTCCCGGGTCTCCTGCTCTCTGCAAAGTGGCCCTGACTGCAGCCTGCGAAAAGAAAGGGTTCTTCTCTCCTCCAGCGGTTACAGCAGGGTCATGCATCGGTGGCCTCTGGCCACATCCCAGCCCTCAGGTGTTCTGTGTCTTCCACCAGATTTGACCCAAGTTGCTGTTATTTACATTTCCGGAAATGTCACATAAATATTGGATTTCTGGCTTGTTTTGAAAAATCAGACAATCTAATAACAACTGAATTCTCTTTTCCCTAATGGCAAAAGCCAGCTAAAGCTAATTAAATTAGTGGCTGCTTTTCTTAAATGGCAAATGTGGTCATTTTGCCACAGCCACACTCTCTCCCTGTTATAACAGACCTGCTAACATTTTCTTTTTTTTTTTTTAAAGATTTTATTTATTTATTTGCAGAGAGAGGAGAAGGGAGGGAGAAAGAGCAATGTATGGTTGCCTCTCACATGACCCTCACTGGGGACCTGGCCCTCAACCCAGGCATGTGCCCCGACTGGGAATCGAACCGGGACCCTCTGGTACCCAGCCCACGCTCAGTCCACTGAGCTACACTAGCCGGGCCATTTTCTTCCTAGCTCCGGTAGGCATTCACCTTTGTGATCCCTTGGTTTCTAGTCTGTATCGTCCTCTCCCCTGTCCTCTTTCTGTTTTCAAATTGTTACTTGTGTGATTTTTATGAAAATAGGGATGGCAGCTTTTAAAAATTTATATATATATATATATATTTATATATATATGATTTTCCCAAAGGCATTTATACTCTGATGGGTAACTGCTTCACCAAGTCTATAATTGGTTTTGATATTTTAGCTTAAATGTCATGGTCGATGTACACATGACAGAACAATTATCTCTTGTGTAATGTGCTGTATCTGGCACTAGCAGCATTTGCAAACCTTAGCACTCTGATACCATCACAAACAAATCTATGCCACACTTCTCAGCATCTCCAAAGCTAGGCCAGAGCACAGAGCCATGGAAAGTGAGCCATGGAAAGACAGCTGGATGGGAGGGTGCTGGAGGAGAGAGAGAGAAAGGAGAGAAACCTCTTTCGGAGTCTTTAAGCCTCGGTTCCAGCCTCAGCTTCTCTAGGAAGTTCTGTGGTCCTATCGAGATGTGTTCCTGTTGCATCCTACAAGCATTTACTGAGCACTTCCCTATGCAGACTTTATTCCATTTAGTCATTGCCATGGTTTTGTGAGGTAGCAACTCTTATCCTGTTTTATAGATGTGGAAATTGAGGCAAGACGTTAAGTGATAAATTTCCTTATGAAGATGTCCTACCTAAATTTGTCTTGACTCCAAAATCCGAGGCTTTAAGCACTCTTCTGAGCTGGCCCCCCTGTAACGCATCCGTCTGTACTGATGGGATAGATGCTGTGCTTTTGCTTTCCTGTCCTGTCCAGGAACTTGTGGATGTCAGGGAATGTGTTTACTTGCTTTTGTATTCTTAGTGCCTAAAACAAGCCAGGCATTCAGGAAATGTTGGACAGAGGCGGTGTGCGGGGATGTGTTTGTTTTCCCCAGGTTATTTGTAGATCTGTTTGCCTCTCTCTAGTTAAAATTCTCCTGTGGTCCTGTCTGGGAATAGCCTTTTTTCCTTTGGGCAGTGATTTGTATTACAGAAAGGGGAAAGGAACTTAAAATATTTAGCCTTTCAGTTTGCCCACAGGGTATCTTAGTGGTTATGATTACCTTCACAAGTCAGAATTGATCGTGGAGGTCATGCAGCGTGTAGGCAGCTCCAGTTTACTGTAATTGGTAGACCATAAGCATTTTTCAGATGAGATTTTTTTTAATGTTTTGATTCCATGGTTTTTGCAGACACATCGATAAGAAGTCATTTTTCAAAAGGAAGGATTAATTTACAAATACAAATGAAACCGACGGTTTTGACCAAGACATCTAAAAATAGGGAGTCACAGTATCATTCTGTTTGTTTCTCCTTTTTCTTCCCTGTGTGGGAAAGTAAGTAGAGAAGTGATGATTTGCTGGATGGATTAATGAGTCCCTGGAACACTGGATAATTGCAGGATTTTAGATACTTCAAATCAAATGAGATTATAATTAACCAAGATTGCAAAGTATAGAATGTATGTGCGATGCCAAGGGAGGAAAATGAGCTGACGCATGCCAGGACTGTGTGACGCAAGCTGACACTTGTGTGTCTCGATACATTTCACATGCACTGTTATATAGATATTTCTCAGAAAAGAAGGAATTAAATTGCTTAAAGAAAATAAAGCTGTATTTTAAACTTTTGATAAATCTTGCAGTCTGAAAAATGGAACCAGTACATTAGTTGTAGATCCATAAGCCCCTGTTCTCAGAAATCTCTGGCATAATTAAGAAATCAAGAATCAAAGAAGGTTGTCCTCTTCCTGAATAGTGAAGTTTCAAATCCAGTTAATGAGCATATATCAGCCTTTCTATGGCAAAAGAAAAATCCAGAAACAGTAATGGCATTGACCATGGAGAGATTTATGAAAACTTAACAGCAGGAGAAAAGACCATAAGTGGTAGGGAAACGTGATTTTCATTGATCTGTAGAGAGCTGATACTAGTAATGACCTTCTGTTGCGTGGTTGGCTCATTTTTTCCTCCCAGCATCCCTTTGGGGCACATATCAGTCTCAGTTTTGCAGACGAGGAAGCGTGGAGATGAAATAACCACCCCAGTGTCATGCGCCCCACACTGTCCAACCCCGTCCTTTTTACCTGTCCAGCACTGCCACCAGATATGTTGCATTTCCTGTGTGTGTGTTCACACACATAGTCTAAACCCGTGTGTTATGTGGAAAAATAACACATCATTTTTCATGTATTATTTGGAAAAAGTGATTGTAAAAGTGCACACATTCACCCATCGTTAGACACACCGGTGACTGTTGTCGTGTGTGTTCTGAGCAACTGTAAGCGGCACGACTCTGTGAACTCCCAAATATAGTAGATGAACGTCACAGTCACATTTCACCAGAACTTGAATTGTGGCTGAATTCTAATGTAGAACATTAAATTCATTTTTGGTAGTTTTCCTAGCTCTGGATAAGTGATTGTTCTGAACTTTAAGTAACTGGATACTTTTTATCATTTCATTATAAATTTTCATTCTTAAGTAGACTCTCCGGTGAGTATTCATGTCTCTTTCTGTACTTTTCTGTTGTATTTTGTTGTCCTGGATAAATAATTCTACGTCTCAGAGCGGGAAGAGTTCATTAGCATGAGTAAACTGTGTTGCATGAATCATGCTCTTTGAGAGTTGTCATCTACCACTGAATGGTGACATGGCAGACTGCTGCTCGGTCATGGTACCGTGTACGTCAGGAACGCCTTCCAGGAATAATGCTGGTTTGTGAAGACCTGGTTGTCAGAGGCACCGTAACCGATATCACGATTAGACTCTATCCTGAAGCTGTAATCACAGTCAAGTATACAGCTCACCACTTCGCTAAACCTGTGCTCTAGGCCAGAGGTCAATTGCCAGTTCTATGCTGACGGCTTCTTCTGATATCCGCAGGTGAGGAATAAAGAAAGTAGAAAAGAGGCAGCAAGCACTCTTAGAAAGAGCACTGGTGAAATCATGTTTGTTCAAGTCGAGCTGTGCTGCTCACTGGCCTGGTGGCCTTTTTTAAGGCCCTTTGAGCTCTCTGAACCAAGGATTTTACATGTGCAAAATGAGGGCAAAAACATCAGCTCTGCCTGTCTCTCTTTTTTTTTTTGATCAAATACAATAAGGAACATACAAGTGCCAGTTTGAGATATTCTATTAACAGTGGCAGTTACTGAGCTGAGACACAGACTCATGTTTCTAATCTGGTCCATAGCTGATGTTCGCTGAAAGTTAGTTCCCATCTCCTCTCTTTAGCCTTAGGTTTTATATTGGTTATTGGTTCACGAGGCAGAGGGTTAGACACAGAGTAGGGTCATTCTGAATGCCCCAAACTACGCAGTGCACCAGGTCCCCACCTACCACCCTATGCTTCTTCCTGCTTGCACATCTGGTTTTTTGTTTGTTTGTTTTTTTGTTCTCTCCCCACTGCTGCATTTCTTATTCTTTCTGACCTTCTGTATAGAAATTACAGAACGTTTTTAGAGTCGAGAGAGATCTAGAAATCACCTAGCCACATCTGTTTCTCTTATACATGAGGGAACTAAAGCCGGGAGGTGAGTTTAGCTCAAGAACACACAGCGAGGAAGCAGCCAGGTTGCTGAGCCCCATATGCTCAGTTTCGAAAGCAGACCTATTTTCCCCACACCACGCTGCCTTGTAGATTTTGTTCCCATGGAATGGGGCTCCCCCACCCCCGTTTTAAATATGGTTTCACATCTCCGTAGACGTGGTTTCTAACACCTGCCACCGACACTGACTTTGGTGTGAGCCAGGTCCTCACCTTCTCCGGTTGTCATGTTCAAGGCTCCATCCGCGTGGGACCTCGGACGCCTCCTGCAGAGAAGCAGAGTGTGGCAGGTGTGGGTGACTTCAGAACCCCTAACTGCATGATTCAGACCTTACATGAGAAAAGAGTAATTAATTTTCTTTGCCTCCCCCACATATTTCTGGGAGAAAGCGACCACAGAGTTCAGAGGAAGGTGTAGGATCTGTGTACTTGTCATTTTTTTTCCTCTCTCAATCTCATTGCGAGTCAAGCACTGGAGGTTTGGGCGTTTTGCTTTTGCCTGACAAGCAGAGAGAGTTGGAAACCTGGATCTGTTCCACTTCATATGAGCTGTGTGACCTTCAGAACACTCCCCTCACTTTTACTTTCTCATCTGCGAAATGGGTGTGAGGGTTCTTGCTTGTTTGTCTCAAAGGGTTGTTTGAATCAATGAACGGATGAGAAAGGACTTTGTGAACATGGCAGAGGCTCCCTGATGGGGAGGGTTTGATGGACAGGCCTTGGAGCATGAGGCAAAGGCCTGGGCTGAGCTCTGGTTCTGCCCCCGGCAGGGTTCCTGGGTGGGGTGAAGGGGTGCTGGGCGGCCCGAAACAACAGCTGTCTGTACCGTGTTTCACCCCCCCCCATATCTATATCTAGTGAGGGTGTCTCATGCATGTGGATTAAATACCTTCGGAATTATTGGGGGTCTTTTGTCCTTTATCTCCCATCTCTTTTATCATGTGACTCAGTCTAATCTGCATACAAAGAAAAAGAAAAAGAAATGTTTATTTGCGTGGAAGACTTTTGCAAAGAAAGAAGAATGTTTTCTCATTGGCAGATAGTTTCTTCATGTGTTTCTAATGAAACAGAAGCCATTTGGTCTCTGGTTTATTTCTTTGTTTCCACTCTGACATTGTTGATGTCAGCAAAAAAGGCAGCTTGTTTTTTGGAGAGGGTCATATTTTCTTCTTCTGTGGAGCACAGGACTGGATTCTCCCTGCCACGCCCCTCCAACGTAACAAAATAGATCTGTTCTAGACCCTGGGGTGCAACGACGACTTTCTGTAGATCTGGGCTCAGAAAGTTCTTTTGGAAATGCTCATGCAGCTGCAGTAACAGTGCCTAATAATGATTTGCTCTGCTTGTCCCCTCCGTGCTACCTACTTAATGCCATACGGAGGTAAGGAGCCCATTGTCTCAGGATGTTCGCGGTAATTTATGTATGTTAACATGGCCCTTTGATTTTTTTTTTCCAGGTTTTTGAACACACTCATTAGACCTCTTCTCATGGCACCAGGAAATAAAAATGTTCAGCCTCATTGAAAACCAGGATTTCTTCCTTTCATTGCTAAGAGTTCATTTATTGGCACAGTTGAGCTCCACCCAGATGGGGCGCGCTTCCTCCCGTCTCTGTGAAGGCCGTTTGTAGTCTGAACACCGAACCGCCGAGCTCAGTGTGCTGGGCCCACAGATGCCTGCGGCTGTCAATCAGCAGGCACAGTGTGAGCAGACCAGGCATTTATGTAATCTGGGGGCAAATTTGGAAACTCCTGTGAGAAATCTCACAGAAACCGTTGCCAGATTTGAGCTAATGGCTGCCTATTGTGAGTTCCCCAAAGCATTTGAAAGTACATTTTTTATCTGTGCCGCCTCTGTTCCCACCCATTACACTCTCCTTTTTGGTGCCGTGTCATCGGATTTTGAGTACTCTGACACCAGTGTTGGATTTTCTGTCATGAGAACGATTGGTGCGAGTCCTGTTGTTTTTTTAAATTTTTGTTTTTGCTTACATTTTTTTAAATAATTTTTTTTAATATTTTATTTATTTATTTTAAGAGAGAGGAGAAGGGAGGGAGAAAGAGAGGGAGAAAGCAATGTATGGTTGCCTCTCACATGGCCCCCACTGGGGACCTGGCCCACAACCCAGGCATGTGCCCCGACTGGGAATCGAACTGGGACCCTCTGGTTCCCAGCCCGCGCTCAATCCACTGAGCCACACCAGCTGGGCTGTTTTTGCTTACATTTTTAAAGATGGTATTGTCTAAACATTTTTTCATGCTGCAAAATGGAACTGGTATGTTGACTTGGTTTTTGTTGTATTGAATTGGATTTTCTGGTTCTTTCACCTCCATTCAACGTCAGTTGTTTAATCTTCTTTGTTACATGAAACATGTTGGTCGTAGGGAGCCTGGATAACTTATGGTCATTGGTGGTTTCCCCTGGTTGTCTGCAAACGTTGTCTGGCTGTCTCCTTACATCCTTGCTACAAAGTGGTTGTCGCAGGGAACCATGCTGGAGGTGAGCAGCCAGATCGGATGGAACAGACAGCACAGTGTCTCCTGCTCTCTGATCCTGTTTGGCAGCCGCCTTCCCCTCAGTTATATTCAGGACCGCGGCCTGTGGTCCTCAGCTAGACAGAGCATGCATCCTGCACCGCATCCCACTTAGAGATTCTGATCTGCAAGGCCTGGTATGCAGCCCAATTGCCTGCTTTTAAAAGCACTTACAGGGTTGATTCTGATGTGGAGGGGTAGAAGTGGGGCTGAGGCAGGAAGGGCTAGATCTCCCTTTAGCCAGCTAGACCTCACATGGATAGAAACACAGTTGAGGACTTGGAAGATTCTTTGCCATTCTAGGGGATGGCCTCTCTCTGCTACTGCTGCTCCTGGCACTATCGCACATTGCTGTATGCTTTCCTGTACTTCTGCCCCTGTCTTCTGTTGACTCCGTTTCTGCCACATGTTTATGTGTCTGTCTGTATGTGTGTGTTTCCATTTGGGCTTGACAACCGGTGGTGTTGGCACCAGCTCAGTGGCAGTAGGAAACTCCAGTCTAGGGGGCAGTGAAGAGGGAAACTTTATTCAGTGCAAACAGCTCAATGGTGATACAGCACCGGTGGAGAACAGCATGGCTGTGCGTCCGTCTGCCCTGGGGAGAAGCGCCTCGCCAGCTAGATAGCTGTGTCCTGCTTTGGTCTGCTCTGCCCCGGCTCGACGTCTTCAGTGTTTCAGCTCCAGCCAGGGACACAGTCTTAAGTCCCCAGTGGAAAGGGAACATGCAGTTCCTGAGCCAGAGGGGAGCCGACTGAGGTAGAGAGAAGTCGCCACCCATGTTCCTTAGCTGCTGTGTCTTCAAACAAATGGGGACTGACTTCATTTCCTTGCAGTTTGATTGGTCCAGAAAAGCACTGTTCTGATTGGTTAGAATGCAGCCACTCTGACTGGTCAATGAATATGCTAATGGGGATATAGCTGCGCCACTTTAGCTGGACAGGGAAAGTCTCATCCTATTGATTGAAATAGGATTCCAGGAGTTCCTCTATAAGGCCTCAGATGGCAGGAACACAGTGCAGGCAGGCAATTCAGTGCAGGGCAGGCAGCTTAGTGCCAGCTTCTCCTGAAAGTGTGGCTTGTGTGAGAAGCCCCAGTTCAGAAAGGGCTGCTAGGCCATGCTTTTAAATTTGAGCCAGTTAAGCTACAGGAGCCCTTCTTGGTAGCTGTCCTCTTTCTCAGGATCAATAGGCTTATGCAATTAAGTGCCATATTCTCTATTTTTCTCAGTTCAGGTTGGGCCTGCTAATCACCGTTATCCCTGTGTGGTCCTAATTTAGGTTGGTGTGCAACCTCAGGTACTCACAGCTGTGGCTGGGGCGCCGTCCCTGATGTTCCTGCGGGGGACCTATCCAGGGTACTCGTGCTGGTTTCTCTCTTTCTCGGGGTGCCCGTCAGTATTACAGACCATTGGGTGTCTTGGAGGCTCACTGTTTGTATTGCACGACTGGGGATAGCAGAAAAACCCTGAATTTTTAACTAAGGGTTAAGAGTCCTAGTCCTAGCTCCGCCTGCGTGATTTGCGGCAAGTCCTTTGACTCTCCTGGCACGCAGCTTCCGTTGTTATAAAATGGGGGCTACTGCAGCGTCTCTCCCGGTGCTACCCGGAATGTCTGTGGAGTCACTTTATTAACTGTCATACAGGTAGGGGAGACAGCCGTTACAGCTGGAGCAGTGCAGTCCCCTCCATCCTTTCTTCCTGACGATTTTTCCCCGGCTTTATTGAGGTGCAGTGGGCCTATAACACTGTGTAGGTTTCAGGTGGGCAGTGCACTGACTTCTTATATCTGTGTATGGCACAGTGGTTGCCACAGTAAGTTCAGTTAGCACGTCCATCACCTCACATAGTTAGAACGCTTTTGCGGAGAGAACCTTTAAAACTTACTCTCAGCAACTTTCAAATAGACAATCCAGCATTATTGATCGTAGACATCATGCTGTGCATTACATCTCCAGAACTCACTCATCTTATAACTGGAAATTTTTACCCTTTGATTTCCCGCACCACCTCCCCCCACCGCCCCCCGCCACCGCCCCCACCACATACACCCCTTTTTTTCTTAACAAGTGAGGAGCGGGCCTGGGAGTTTCCCGTCCTAGGGACATGATACCTTGTTAACAACAATGCCAGACCTGGAAGCCACGCCCTCGGAGTCTTATGATGTCCTGTAGTGTGAAGCATCCATTCATTTATAGAAGCTCCTGGTCTGAATCCTCACTCTCTTCCCTTCAGAGAAGCTTGCCCTTCGGAACTTGTCCCTTTCCTTGATCACTCTGTCTTAGAATCTCTTGTTCTTATAGAGCCTCTGGTGAACTAATACCACCTTCAGCTTGGTTGTTAGATGCATGTCCTTTTTCAGTTCTGTTCTAGTCTTCATGAGGAATGTAAAGTTTTCCACAGGCCTTTCCACTGGAGAGTTAGAACAAAGAAAGCAAACAAAATAGATTTATCTAGTTTTACTTCTCAGGGTGAGCACTCAGCTCTGCTCCTTCCCATTTCAAAAGTGCTCTCCGGCACCCGCGCCAGCCGTGAGGACAGCATTCGCACACTGGCAGGCCGGGATGTCTCAGGGGACCTGGTAATTGAGAAAGGGGTATTGACCCTGCGGCCATCAGTTGAATGTGCCTAAGTGGGTAGCAGCCCAAAGCTATTACTGCTGCCTTCCAGGAGTCTTTGATAAATGAATTAGTGGGCTTTTTGTAGCCCTGATGAACCCATAGAAAGCCCCATACAGGAATCATTTGTTCACCCATTTATTTCTTTTTGCTGGGGCCGGAAATAGAACTCCCTATGTGGAAGCCTCCCAGCTGTGGGTTTCAGAGCACTTGGAAGAGGAGGAGGAGCTGCCGTTTGTTGACTGTCTCAAAGTGCTAGGAGCTTTGTATCCTCTCTGATTTCATTCTCTAAAACCCTAGAGATGGCTACGATTATCTCTTCCTATTATACAGATGAAGCGACAGTCTAAGAAAGTTAACAAAAAAAAACAACTAGTCTCAGATTACCGTGCTACAAAGTACGCGGGCAGTGTTTTAATATGGAGCCATGGTCTCAGGAGTTTGTCTGCTGCATCCCACCAGCGGTCTCCGTTCCGAAGGCAGGGCAGGGGGCTGTGGGGACACGAGGAGGGGGTTACTTTCCATTTCTCCCTACAGTGGGGGCGGGGGATTATAGTTAGTCGTAGGTAAGAACCAATCATACCGTGACCGTGCTGAGGTGGGCTTCGCAGCGTGCATAGGACCCCTTCCGTTCGCTCAGCTCACCTCTGCTCTGTGCCGGCACGCGGCGAGGAAAAGAGCCACGTTGCCATTCACTCCTCTTGCCCCCAAGGAAGTGGACTCTGCTGATCAGACTTTAATGAAATAAAATATCGTATCATCAGGTGTGAATGCCCAAGGCGCATTCCCAATGGTGAGTGCCATAGCCGGCAGTGAGAAGAAAGAAGTTGTTGTATTCAGTTGATACTCACTGGCACACGTAGGAGGTTAAGCATCTGTTTCCCTGCTTTCCATTTAGGAAACTTGGGCCTAGTTACGGTGAATGGCAGGTCAGAGTCGATTGAGTGACCAGTGCAAGGGGTCAGGCTAGAGGCCACCCTGACTCTTCAGCCTGCCTCTCTGTCAGTTAGTTATTATCGTGTGTCCGCCAAGGAAAAGAATGGAATCCCCCCATTTCTGTGCCACTCCCCATGTACAGTGTAAGTGAAGACTTGGCCTCTCCCAAAAGGCCAGCAAGGCCCGTCTTCCATGCTTTGGTGGTCAGCACAGCACTCCCTCCGTCTCAGAGTAACACACTCAGTCCTCTTGCAGTCTCAGGATCTGCCTCGTTCTCCCCAGCGGGCAGCAGCGTAGTGTGAGCAGGGAGGCGCCCGTGACCACAAGGGGATGAATCACGTCCAAGGTATTTTGAATTACAGTTTATACCCGAAGGAATTTTACAGCAAACCTTTTCTTTTTATAGATGGGGCAGCTGAGGACCAAAATAGATAAAGGCCCGCCAAGATCTCAAATTCAGTTAGTGGCTAAGTCAAGACTAGAACTAGTCTCCTCTCTTGGGTTCAAGCTCCCCCGCCCCCTTTATCCCGTGGAGGACGCTGGGGGTCATGGGATTTTGAACAAGTGTTGAGGGTGAGAATAGTGAGCTTTGTGATCAGAGCAGACAAGATCAATAGGCTTCATCTGGGTGCCACCTGCACCCACACAGGGCGGCGAGGACAGCCCTGGCCGCTCCCTCCCCTGCTGCCCTGGGGGCCCAGAGGGGAGAGGAGCCAGCAGGCGCGACCCTGGCGGGGCAGGCGCCTCTCAGCTTCAAGGTTTTAGATTGCTTTTGATGTTTTTCTCCTTCAGACAGAAACGAGGTGTAGGATGTAGGCTTTCTTCATATTAATTTTAGAGCAATGAGTGATGACTACAACACTAAAATGAATGTTTTAAAACATGTGTAAGCTTTATATTGATTTGTTGGTGAATAGTGGTAGGGTTGTATACTTCCCCATTAAGCCATGCCTTTTGTTGAGCTCACTTTGTGAACTTACCCTTTGCAGCATCACAAGTACAACCAGGCACCAGCACTGAGCGTATCAGAGAAAGTCCCACTTTCCTCTCTTACGCAAAGATCCTGCACAGTGGTGATGCCGCACCAGCGTACTACCAGTTATCTGCAATATTCTCTAAAAGAGAGATATTAGTCTTTCTCCCTTCTGAGTTTTTTCACTTTTAGCACATTTAGAACTTCACAGTAATGACATTTTCTTTCTGGTCCTCGGATATCATGTTGTGCTTATTACAGAACAAGCAAAGACATATACACTCTTACAGTGTGTAATGCTGTTCCACAGATAAAGGAAACAGTGGGTGTGAAAGGGCAAGAAGCGCCCCTCAGGGACGGACAGTTGCAAAGTACATTTTCATCGGACACCCTTTGAAACTTGAAATTTGAGAAATTTACATTTTTAAGGAAAAAACTGCTCATGTCCTTTTTTTCTTTTTTTTTTAAATCAAACTTTATTTTTAGAGAGGGGAAGGGAGGAAGAAAGAGAGGGAGAGAAACATCAGTGTGTGGTTGCCTCTCGCTCACCCCCTACTGGTGACCTGGCCTGCAACCCAGGCATGCGCCCTGACCGGGAATCGAACCGGCGACCCCCTGCTTCATAGTCCAGCTCTCAATCCACTGCGCCAACCAGCTAGGGCCCTTTTTTCTTTGTTTGTGCACATCTCTTTTGTTCACGTATGCCCTCACATCGTTGGTTTTGTATGAAGCGGTAAGATCAGAGATGTACTGAAGCACTGTGGCCTAGGGAACCGGTTTTTGGGGCCATGGACCTGGGCGGCTCCCTCCTGTTCCAACCCTGCACCATATATGACCCCAGTTATATGGTTTTAAATAAGTGAGATTATTTAAATCTCACTTTAGTTCTGTCTGTACACTGCTTTGAGACTGTGTAGACTGCAGAGGTGTCAAACTCATTTTCACCGGGGGCCGCATCAGCCTCACGGTTGCCTTCAAAGGGCCGAATGTAATTTCGAGACTGTATAAAGGTAACTACTCCTTAACTAGGGGCAAGGAGCTCGGCGCTGCTGCCGGGTAGAAACAAGGTGCTGGGCTGGATTCGATCTATGGGCCTTGTGTTTGCCACCTGTGCTGTAGAGGGTTTGCAATATCGATTCTAAGATCTCTGCAATGTTAGAAAACAAAGAGATTTATTAGAGCAAGTGCACTGGACACTCTAGTTGGGTTTTCTGAATGTTGGAGACAGAAGGAAAAATGAACAGTCCTAGAAGACAAATAGAAAAGTAGTGTTTGAATTTATAGGTGGCTTTTAACAAGTCACTTTATGTCTCTAATTCCGTTTCTTCACCGTAAAACTAATCTAGCATTACTACTTCATAGGAACACTATTTAGGGATTGAGAATATTCGCATAAAGCGCTTGGCTCCTAAGATTGAGGGTTGGGTAAAATAGCGGGGTGAGTTGAACAAATCTTGTTGAATATGAATCACTGTCTAGAATCACCTCTTAAGTTTTTGTAACGTGGACTCTTCCGTGACCAAAGGTCTGAATCTGTGCTTTGGGAGGAAATGTTTTTGTTTTTGTTGTTTTCCTGAAATGAATCCAGTCGTTGTGTACAGTGCATTTAAGTTGGAAGGAGGCCCCAGAACACTGAGGCGCATGCTCTCCTCCAGACCACCAAAGTGAGCCATGGACGGCAAAGTAAAGAGTAAGAGGGAGCTAGACCTCTAATTGGACAATTCAGGATCAGCCTATTAGTCAATAACTTAGTAATTCTTGCTTTTATTCCTCTTCCAGTATAAAGGCATGCAGCTTTTATTCCCTCCAGGGTTTCAGGCATTATAAAAATAACAAAGTGGGAAAAGACGAATTCCAAACACAGTGGCACACAAATGTTGTAAACAGGAGAACGGAAAAGTCCCTTTAGTGATTTAGGGGTGGCGATAACCAGGTGGAAATCTGCAGTGTCGTTGGGGACTGTTACCTAATGACAGGAAATCCCAATAGCGAAAGCAAGTTTAGCTCAGTGGGTGATGAACCTAATAGTTTATAGTTCATGTAGTACCATTTTAAAAACCTTGTGGTTTTTTTAAAAATCCCATTTCTAAAGGAAGCGAAAAGAGACCAAGGGTTACAGAGATAGGAGTGGGGAGGGGGTGGAAGATGAATTTCAGAATTAGCGGAGTAGCCCCAGAATCTGAGCTCAGCCTGTGGAAGGAGGGGAGGTGCTGCTGTTGATTTTGGCTTCCTTCTCTCTTTCTCCTGGAGGTGATCAGTGTTCTTTTTGCCTAAACTACACGAGGTGTAACTTCCCGGGGAAGAAAAACGAAGTCCTTGGAGTTATGTGGCATACAAGCAATGTCGTGTTTTCATAGCATATCACTATAATTTGTATTTTATTTTTTTCAAAAAGAAGAGCCAGTTAAGGCTGAAGATTCGGGTGGAATCAGCTGTGAAGGATCCCTTTTCATCTGCATCTAGGGCACTTGTCAGTAATGGCTCCTTACTCCCTGCACTTTTAAGTGCAGCCCCATTCCTGATTGGAAGACTGAGAATTTGGGGAATGGGGAGGGATGAGTCACAGCCCGCTGTGTGCACAGGGCATGAGCTGCCCAGCAGCTGACCGTGCTGATCACGGACAGTCCCCTGGGGACCAGAGGCAGCTCTTGCTTAGGGACAATGTGACCCTCAAACCGCTCCCAGCCAGCATGAGCGCCTGGGGAAGAGACCATGATTTGTTTGGCCTAGCAGGTTCTTGAGCACTTTTTGGCGTTAGGGGCTCCTAGGACACCGGTGAAGGATTCCTTGGGTAATAGGTCTAGGAAAGATTCTGTTTCAAACAAGGGAGGTTAATGGGAGTCACTGGGGGAAAGATAATTTGAATAGATCTGGTCAATGGCACTGAGAGGCAGGGAGACACACTGGCATAAAATCGGTAACTCTTGTTTAAGCACTGGGTTTGTCCCTTCCTGCGGTACTTCTGTGTTTTGGAGAGGGTATGTTTTTTTAATTTTGTTTCTTTAAATCAGATGTCAGGACCAAATTGCTTTCTCCAAAAGAAATATATAGGACAAAGATCTGTCATGGTCAAGTTGATTTTTATGTCCTTATACATGTTTCAGTTGATAGATTATTTTTCATGAAAAACTTTGAATATATAAGAAACTTGTCTGAACAACTACTTACCCAGTGAACCTTTTTAATGAATGAAGTTATTTCTTTATACTTTTACATACAAAGAAAGCTTCGTCTGTATTAGAGATCACAGAGATAGGACTGAAAAATGTTAAAATCAGGCAAAGTTCAAGGGACTTGGAAATATTCTAGTCAAACTACAGATCACAGCGCATTAATGGGTCACAAAATGATTTAGTGTGATCCTTACCAAAAACAGAGAAAAGTTTCATCCGACTGGGGGAGAAGCCTAGGTCCAAATGGGGGAGGGACTGAGTCTAGGTCTTTTGTCTTAGATGTTTGATAACTTCTTAAACTTGGAAGCAATGCCTCAAATTATTGTGATTCTAGGGTGCTCAGAACACACACTTGGCCTTTTTATCTAATCCAGAGATACCAAATAATGTAAGAATTAAAAATAACTCTGCTGCACTATGAATGAGGGACCTCATCTTGTAACCATTGGTCCCTCCCTTTGACCTTTCAACTTTCCCAAGAGAGTAACTCAGCTGATAGTGGCCTGTCTGGGCGGAGACCTGTCTTGAGTTAGGAAACAGATATCCCTGTTAACAGTGGGGGCGAGGGCCAGTCACGCATGCTTATCTAAGCCTACCTTTCCTACAGGAAGTTGAGATGATGACCCTATATCGAGCTGAAACGTGGAGAGGGACCCTGGCAGGTGGCATGTACAGCTGACCTTTTAAAAACCTGGAGGTGAGGGCATCTAACTCCCACAGAGTCGAACTCTCTGGTCAGCACTGGGCAGACAGGATTCCCATCCTCCGAGTCGACCCTTGGACAGTGCAGGTTTGAACCGTGCGGGTCAGGTGAACTGCGGTCGTCTGAAAAAAACTGTGTGTAAGTCTCCACCCGCGCAGCCCTAACCAGTGTTGTTCAGGGGTCAGCTAGCTGTGTTACGTGAGCTGCAGTTTCGCATGTTGGCACACGTTGCACATTCCTGCTTCTTTCCTGCTGTTGACCTTCCAAGCATCTGTAAACAGTCATTTCAACTGTCACTACCTGTATTCCCAGGACATCCTGTTAAGAATTTTTTGTCCGCTTCCTTGCAGCCAGAGATCCACTCGGTCGCACAATGGCTATTTATTTGGAACCACATCGCAGAAATCTGCATTGGCATGCTGTCTCTGGCTGTGTGGGTAGTTCTGAAAACCTCGGATTTTCCTTGCAAATTCCCCCGCAGCTGAACCAAACTCGGCCTTTTCCCGAAGTCTGAAGAATGCATCCCAGACAAAAGGCCAGTTTCAGTTGGCCTTAATTCTCCCTCTGTGGCATTCCTTTAGTTCCGTGTGTTTGAAATGCAAGGCCTGTTCTGGTTTCAAGCACACTTTTCATGGAAGTCTAAAACAGAAATGTATTATTGGACTGATAATGCCTCGTGGCGGCCAGTAATGGCTTTCTGCACAACCACAGTCGTTTTTCTGTTAGTGGTATAAGTGCCTTTGACGGTTCCTCCTCCTCCTCCCTAGTCCTCCCTCAGGTTTCTCGAATGGTGCTAAGCAACCCGATGCTGCTCTTGTCCTGCACAGGGTTGAGCTAACCGTGGCAAAATTATCAGGGGAAAGACTTTAACAAATGGTAGTGAAATTTTGTGGGGAATGCAAATGATTCTCCTGACCTGGAGACTTACCAAGAAGCCCGATGCGTGTTTTGTTGTTGGTTTTTAAGTGTAGTATACCATGTAACAATCACGATTTTTAAAAAATATTTGGACAGTAAAGATCCCCCACCACCCTAACCTTGCTCTTTTTAGTCATTCTCATTCAGTCTATTCTACTTGCACACATTATTTTAAACAGTTGCCACTTTGAATTTTGCTTTTTCACTTTAGAAAGTAGCACAGATGTTGCTGTCCAGGTTTGCCATCTTTGATATTTAAGGGCTATGTAGTATCATCCTATTGATGTTCCTTAGTTGACGGAATCATCTCTAGGTTACTGGGTCTCCAAAGCTTGCCTGCATTTTGGCTGAGACCACCAGCGCAATAACCCACTTGAGTCACAGGCCATTTTTTCTCCCTGTTGAGTGCTTTTCTTGGGGTCCAAACCTATATTTTCTCCTTGAAGTTGTAATGGTCTTCATATCTATCTAGGAGATACGTGGAGAGGGGACTTCGGGAGGTGGCAGGTGGTGAGATTCTTGGGACAAAGGAACAGAGTGCCATCTTTTGGAACTTGTGCCACCATGTGGCTTTACCAGCGTTGGGTAGTTCCACCAGCCACACAGAGTCATGGGTTTTGGAAAGAGACTGCATTTCAGCCTCTCTGGCCAGCTCAGGGCTGATGGCCTACTGGGTCTCTCTCAACCTCTCCAAATGCCTTAGGAGGAGGTTTCCCCAAGGAGAAAACCTGTCAGTCACAGCCAAGCTCACTGCTGTTGGGGAGGAAATGTAGCCGACCCAATGATCCTCTTGGGTTTTTTTTTTTACCACTCCCCTGGCACAGCAGGAATTCTAGTCCACAGCGCTTCTCCCTGCCCATGCTCACCCTTCTTTCTCAGATGTCTTTTCTTTCCTTTGATGGTGGAGTATGTGCTCTCCAAGGCAGGTGACACACCCCTTCTCTGGGCCTTGCCCCTGCCTCCCCAGCATGGCTTCTGCGGCCCGCCATGCGGTCATCCTCATCTCAGGCGCTCGCGATGCTTCCCCCATGCGGCACCCACACTGTCGCTGTGTGGCGTGTTGCCGGGAGAAAGAAATCACCTTTTTTCATGTCTGTACTCACAGGCAGGGATGGGCACATTGCTTAGCACATACTAAGCAGTTAATAGATTCCTGAATGGAATGAAGTATTCGTGTGCATGAATGGCCAAGTAACCATCCAAGAATACACTTCCAGAGTCAAAAACAACAGGTGGTTGAGATAACCAGTGCCTCCCAGTGTTGGAAAGGGAGAGCCCGCCCAGGCTGGTGTACCAACGCAGCCCTGGGCCCGTTCTCCAGGCGCACTGGCGTCTCATGAGGCTGCGCGTGCAGAGGTGAGTCCCAACACCCCAGGTCAGCTGCCCGGGACAGCAGTGTCTTTGCTGATGGAGGAACGGGGAGGACTGGACCCGCCCGAGAAACATGTCTACCTGGACGAGGCGCTGGCGGTCACAGCATCATGATCAGCCTCTTCCCACCGGGGGACACGGGGCAGGCGAGACGAGGCCTCCGCAGTTTCTCTCAGTTTCAGACACGATGGCTCAGTGCCTCTCTCTGGCTGGCATTCCTCATGTGCTTCGCCTTGAGCTGAAGCTCAGCTGCAGAGCTCTCAACTCTTACTGTCCTTTCTCCCCATAGGAGGTAGCCCTCAAGCAGTGACATGCTTGTCCCCATTTACCTCCACATCACATCACGTCCCTGTCGTGGCATCTTCTGCCTGCTCTGCTTGTTCTGGTGGTATTTTTCTCCTCATCGGTTGTGACGGGCCTGGGATTGCAGGTTGTCACTGCCTGCACCGCAGAGGTGTGTGGCAAGCAGAGCGTTCTTCTTACCTGTGTGACTGCACATAAGCTGTTTGGCTTCCCTGAACCTCGATTTCCTTATAGTAGATGAAATCATGATTAATGCCTGCCTTGTGAGTTAATTATTAAGTGTCTGTGTGTGCCTGATTCAGAGAAGGCACTCAGAAGAATTGGTTGTTGTTATGGAAAGCAGGTAGCTCGGTGAACAAGCCTGAGGCTTTGGAGTGAGACATTGCTGGACGTGGTTCTCTGATCTTGCTATTTAATAGCTCTGTGGTCTGCAGAGGTAATCCTGCTTGTGGGGTTGTCTGAGACCTAAACAGCAGCGATAAATAGTAACAGAGAGTGCCATTTCAGGTAGCTCTCTAATGAGCAGAGGCTCCCTTAAGCTTACTGACACGTGGGGGTGGCGGGCGGGCAGTCCAGACCACCTCGTGTATGCTCAGCGGCATCCCCTTTTGTACATTTCTGTCTTTCCTTCTCCTTGCCCTCTTGGCCGGCCTGGACCTGCCTCCGCTTTGCATATCTTCTCTCCACTGCGTAGGTGTAGCTTGTGTATCTTCATTAAGGCATATATACCTGGCCCATCATGGCCTTTCCTCTGTCACTTTTTCTTTTCTCCTTTGTAGTTCAAATTGCTGAGAGGGTCAGATCTGATTGGCTCAGCTCCTCTTTCTTTTCTCCAATCACATCACGGGTTGCTGGGATCCCCCTTGGTGAAGCTCCCTTACCTGGGCCAGCTAAGCAGAAGCTAGAAGAAAAGCGTGGCCCCTTGCTACAAAGCCTGGCTCTCTCTCACAAGATCTTTGAGTGGGGGCGTTCTGAAGGTAGTAGTTGTGATCAACGCACATAATCACCTTCTGCTGGATAAAGCATATTAGTAAGCACATTAAGTATTTAGGGGGATCCTTTTCTGTTTCCATGTTACGCAAAGGCGGAAATATTCTTGAGGCAAAGGGTTAAGGGTAACTTTTGGTTCCAGAAACTATTACTTCTCTCTTGATACAAGGCAGACCTTTGGTGGAATGTAACAAACTCTGGTACAGTGAGTCAAGCCTTCCACTGGTTTGCATTTTTCATTAGCGTGTCATTCAAGGAAATCCTGGCTTTGGGGTCATGGAACAGGCCTCTCTGTTTATCCTTCTGCAGAAGGAAAAAATTTAAAGTATTTCATAATTCATCTGAAGATAAACTTGTATATGAGGTCTGTTCTCCCAGAGCTTTTTGGGGGAATTTTCAATGGAGCCTATTTTATAAATATTTTCAAGTTTTTGTGATAGCCTTTATCCCAACATGGATCATGGAAAGTGAGGAGTTCTTACAGTCTAAATATTAGTTAAAGGCAGTTGAGAAACTAGAAATTCCAGCTGACATTCAAAGACTACTTTTCTTCCTACTTACTGAAGAATTATTTTTCATCCAAGTGCTTACTGAAGAGGATAGCGAATAAACATTCTGTAACCTATTCAAAATCCCACATGTACTTTTTTTGTTTTTTAAGTAGCAGTGGGAACATGAAGACACCCTATGAAATACATGTTTTTCCTCACATGCTGATTGTTAGCTAACAAGAAAAGTATGTGTAGTTTATATTGCCGGTGTCTAGCAATGACTTTTATTTCTGGAGCATACAGTCCTTTTTGTGAACTAATTACAAAGCGCATCTGTGTTTCTTTCCCTTTGACACCTGTTAGCCGTACTTACCTATTTGTTCTGCAAGTGTCTGTGTGTGCACCCGGTGTGTAAGGCTCGTGGTGGTTCCTGGGGGTTACTGTTGGTAGTTATGGAAGCAAGAGTGAAAACTGAGAGAGGGAGAAGGGAGGTCCCTTGACGATGCCCCCCTGCCCTCCAGAATGCCCCACCCCGACTCTCCTTGGCCTCCTCTGGACGGACGTTGGTGTGAACTCTTGAGGTGTGATTGTATGTCCAAGGTTCTTCCTCCATGTCAGCTCTGTGGTTGTTTTGGGGCACTTCCGCTTGAGGGGTTATCCGCATCTAAGTTGGACAGACCAGAGTGGGTACGAGCCATCCCATGTGCGAGGTCTTCCTGAAATTCTTCTCTCAAAGTCCGAGAGGCCCTAGTCTCCCCCAAGCCGTCCCCACCAATCCGCACCCCGCCCCCATCCCAGTATTTCTCAAGTATCCCATCATTCTGCACCTCTCTTCCTAGTCCTTCTGAAACTTACCACCTGGAAGAAGGGTTGGATTTAGTGGGGTGATGAAGTCATCATATTAGGGGGGAGTGGCACAAAGGCAGGAATACCCTTGAAAATTATTTAGGAAGATCCCATGTTCGTAGCCAACATATCCACTGTCCTGTGTTTTTCTTATAGTTCACTGTGTGTTCATTTGAGCAGCAGATGATAGAGTTGGCTTACATTTAGGAAGACATGGTAGACACTCAAGTAATTCCTGCCTCCCTGCCCCTTCCTGTCCATTGTAAGAAACTGAAACGTGTGAAGTCATGGGGGGCACCATGGTGTAGGCGAGGCAGAGCGTGAGCATAACGAGGTAATGACGGTTCATTGGGTTTGATTTGAGAACAGCGTTTCTGATTTATGCTCGTTTTGCCTGAAAAGGTTGTATAGCCCTAGCCAACCCACAGGAGGCACTGGCTGGATCTGAGCCCTGCTCTCTGGTCTTGGGTGCTTCTCTGTGCCTTAGACGTGAGCGGCTGGCCGGAGAGAGGAGCTGGGCCACAGCAGAGGCCTGCGTCCAGGGCCGTTTAATTGGAGTCTCACAAAAGAGGCCTGGCGAGGGTTTAAAGTGAATTTTAAGCACTTAAACATCCACTTTGAGGTTTTCTTTCCATAGCAGTACCTCATGAGAAATGACTTCAGTTATTAAATGAAATGAAAGAGGACAAATTTAAAGGAAGTGGAAAATAGGAGAATGTTTGAAGCTCGTTGGGAACAAATGACGACTTTGGGGAAAATCCCACTGGAGAGTTCTCGGCTATTTAGTAATCCCAAAGCGTGGAGGAAGAGAACTCCAGTGCGTCTTAGTGAGTGAGTCATCACTTTATGTCTCTGAATTACGGGCAGATTGTTATTTCTTAAATTAACTCGGGTGATGAATTTTGTGAACCGTACTCTATGGGGAGATTTTTTTCCCTTTCTTTTTACCCCCAGCCTTAAGAACATTTTTAAAAATGTCACAAGTAAATGGACCCATGTCCTTCTGGAATTTATTTTTGAAATTGACCGGGCAAATAGGGAACAGGCTCCCTACCACTCACCCCAAAACCGAAACAAATGAAAGAGGCCGGAGAATCGAGACAAGGACGTTTGGACCTATTCTGTGTTTTTAAGGAAGAGATCAAGAGGCAGTGAGTAGTCACCCATGACTTCTCTGCATGAGAACCTGGAACCACGGCATTTGGAATGTAACTGAGGGAGAGACCGCCACAGTCACGTGGAGTTACGTTCTCCGAACACCAGCTGCTTACCAGGCACTCGCTGCGTCCCCGGTCCTCCCATTGGCTCTGTGAACTAGTGTGGCGAGCGCCCCGAATCCGAGGAACTGGGGGACCTCTGTGCACTCACAGAGCCGTTCCGAGGCGGGCTCCAAAATCAGACCCCGGTCCCCTGGGCTCCAGTGTCCATCTTGTTTCCACGGCACTCGCACGAAACAGTGGGGCAGCACTGAAGGGCACACTCAAGTGCTGAAATCTGTCCGTGGGACTTGCATGACGGTGGAAGGTGGCTTCACAGCCGCAGTGACCACGTCCTTTATCCATAACGGGGTGAGAGTGTGGGTCTCAGTGATTCATTCTACCAGGGCAGCGGTGTAAGCAGCGATCGTCCTTGGCAAACCGTCTGGGCCATGAGCTTCAGAAAGGAGGTGGAGGGAGGGTGGGCAGATTGCCGGGACTTCTTCCATCAGGCAGCCATTGCTCCGAGTGCAGGTAGAATCCACAGAAGCTGTTGCGTCCCTGGGGACCGACTGGTCCAGCGGCGACTGGAGATCCTGACAGCCGTCTCCTCCTTGGGCTCGGCTCCTTGTTGTCACTGGGGAAGGGAGTTCAGCTCGACCATCGCTTTTATTTTACATCTCCTAAGTTTGAAATGTTTAGAAGCTAATTTAAATATTTACTCAAGATATTATGCTAACCATATTTAAAAAAAAAAACCTCTCACAAGTTGGGAGTCACCCATTTGCTCCCTCCGATATAAATTATCACAGATACTCTGGAGCTCTGGGATGCAAGTCTGTGCTCCCCAGAGTACGTGATGTCGAGAACTAGGTCTGAGATGCTAGTAGGCACTTCTTCAAAAGGGTGGAGGTGGGACGTGTGCTTTGGGGGCCAAATAATTTTGGGGAATACTGTGTGAAACAGTTAACATTTTTTCAAGACAGGCATCTCACAGGCTTTAAATACATTTGTGCTCTGTGCATCTTCAAGGGGAAAACAGTTCAGAGCATTCAGACTTTCTCCGACTTACTGACTGTAGATCCCTGCTTCTCACAGCAATAATTGGTCCAAGTTGCACAGATTTGGGGAAATGCTGATCTAAGTGAGTAGTAGTTCTCCGATTTAAAGGTGCTCTGAATATGGGAAGACCCTCAAACCCTGTACTTGAGCACCTTCTGACGGTCAAATGAGAACGCTCGTGGAATGAAGTATCGAATCGTGCTCCTCGTGCCGAGTCCCCCAGAGTCGCTCTGTGTGAAACGTGAGCAGACTCGATACGGAGCTCACTGCCGTGTGACCCAGACTGGGCTTGAACATCTCTGTCCACAGTGGGCCTTGTCGTTGGGTGATGCGGGAGCTGTTTGTTCCCTTCCGGGGCATGGAGTCACTCCAGGGGTGTCTGGGGTACCTGATAGTAAAATGTCACTTAGCACTGTCCCGAGTGGCACTACGGCCCCTAGAATGTGCATGAAGGGGGTCCTTTCCTGGACATGCTACTTCACTGAAGCATCAGCACAGACATTTGGAAACGATTCACTCCGTTTTTCTAAAATTATCAATTATAAGCCGAGATCCTTCCCTAGAGTGCTCTGGGTCCATTTTTTTAAATGTTGGTATTTGAAGTGAAAACCACTTCTTAAACCATTAATATTCCTTTAATTTTCTTCCCAGCAGTATGTTAAAGAACCATTCAAAGGAAATGTATCCCCTCCCTTCACAGTATAACTCAGTGCACAAGATGTAATTTAATAAAAGCTTTTATATGTTTTTATTGAGAAGATGTTAAATTTTCCTTATTCCTGCCTTCAAGCTATGTTTCTTTCTTTAATATTTTTAAAAATTTACCCCATGCTTCACTTCTGGGCAAACTCATTTTGCCATGGCAAACTGACCCCAGATGTCATATTATAGGTCAGCCTTCATGTTGAAAAATGTTTCCTATCTAGCTGCCTAATAAATGCGATTGAAGTACTCTGTCACAGCCCCCACGGTCAAGTCATCTCTGTGGCTCTTGACTCTGACCTGTTATTCCTAGGGGGTGTTTTCCAGATGAGTGGATCCACAGCTTGCAGATTGGAGTTGTTGTTCGAGTACCTTGTAGCTGCATCTCACTTCCAGCCCCCTTGGTGTGCGCGTCTGGGTGTTGGGGGTGGGGGGGTGATCATTTACGAAGGGACTCATTCCGATAGAATAGCAATAAAACTTGACACCTATTTGAGGAGAGCATTTCTGAAAGGCTGATGTGCATCTTTAAGGAAAAAAGATTTCGTTTCAAACGTTTATAGAACATTTAATTCAGAGGTTTTTGATTCATAGGGAACTTCAGCCCTTGTAAACAAGAATGTTTACCTTTACGACAGAGAGCACCCCGTGGGGCATGCCGATTATTTGCGCCTCAGAGCCAGCTCTGGCTACGTTCCTCAAGTGTCACTTAGTCAGTAGGTCCTGGTCCCTGAGTATTCCCCATGCTAATGAGACAGATGCTCTGTCCGAATTGGCTGTCTCTAGGGAGCTGTAGTTGAAAGGGTGCATGCTAAGGACCAGCCATTGTGTGTGAGTTAGAGACTGGGAGCGGGGAGACATGGGAGGGGGGCTGGGGAGAGGTTGGAGTGGAGGATGGTCCACATTAACTGTTGTACCTTTAAGATGCCTACACTTTGAGTTAACCGCTATCCTATTGTCAGCATAGTTTTTTTTTAATTACTTTATTGTTGTTCAATTACAGTTGTCTGCATTTTCTCCCCTCCCCTCTTCCTGCCCCATCCAAACCCACCTCCCTCCCTTGCTTCCACCCTCCCGCTTGGTTCTGTCCATGTGTCCTCTATAGTGGTTCCTGAAAACCCTTCTCCCCACAGTCCCCTCCCCCCTCCCCTCTGGCTGTTGTTAGATTGTTCTTTATTTCAATGTCTCTGTTTATATTTTGCTTGCTTTTTTCTTTTGTTGATTATGTTCCAGTTAAAGGTGAGATCATATGGTATTTGTCCCTCACCGCCTGGCTTATTTCGCTTAGCATAATGCTACAGTGTACTCCAACTTCGTTTGCAAGGGGATTAGTTAGGTCTTTGTGACATGTCTGGCATGCAACAGCTTTTTTGAAGTCAAACACTGAAGACCATTTGTCAGTGTCGTGACTTAGGGGCGTGCGAATTATTAACACACTAAAAGGTATCATTAATGCTGCTGATACTTTGTCTTCATGTTTAGAAACATCCGCAACTTGAAATCAATTTTAAAGAAACTTGATTTTTTGGACAACCATGATGAAAAGGCGGTCTTAAAAATAAATAACTTTATTTATGAAAGTAAAAACAAAAAACACCTGGCCACTCAGTTAACTGCGTAGCGGGAATGTCTAGGAGACAGCTGCCGCACCAGAAGGATGGAGCGCTGGGCAGCCGTGGCGGGGGTTGTGGCCGTGCCCATTTGCAGTGAGCTGTAAAACATCCGGTGGTTACACAGAAATCATGTCCACAGAAAAAGAGGGGAAGTCAAGATAAAAAATGTTGGAGAGTCATGGAGTTATGGGTAAAATTTTAAATTTTTATTTTTAATTTGCTTAGGATTATGTTAACCAAAACCAAAATTTCCTGAAGTTTTTTTCTTTTTGCCAGTAAAGCAGATGTTCTAATTGTTGTAGGAGACCCCTGACCGGGAAGAAATACCTATTTTTATTTGCTTTTAGCAATGAAATAGCTTTAAGGTTATGGCGCACCTCTGAACAGAATAATTTTTTAAATGGTAGATTTTGATTTGGGAGACGTGAGTTGTGAGACAATATTTATTACCCACGTGGGCTTAGTAAGAAGTCACTGTGTCTCTCTGAGCCTTCATGTCCTGCAAAAGGAAAGAATGGGATGATATCTGGGCAGTTGGGCAAATCAGATGCAAAACAGTAAAAGTAAGAAGAAAATATGTGTTGTTTTATTTGGGGATAGCGTGAACGCCACATGGCGCCATCCCGCAGCCTTGACGAGGGTGGCTGTGGACGGGGTGCTGCTGCTGCTGCTGCAGAAAAACCCACGGGCGCTCGGCGTCCCTCGAAGCCCTGGCCCGCGGGGCCGCCTTCTCCCTGTGCTCACGTGCAGAGGGCTCCTGGGCTGCACTCGCTCCTCTTAGACTGCGTTTCCCACAGTGCCCTTCACAGTCGGAAGGAGTAACACCTGGTGTTTATTAGCAGCAGTGGCTTTGTGCATCTCATTTGTAGAACCTTGCTGAGCATGCGTGTGCGTGCACATGTATCCTTCTGTACTAATGCTGGGTGAGTATAAAACACAAAAAAGACAAAGAGCTCTAATACTCTTATTCCCGCACCGCCGTGGACTGATGTGTACATTCTAGGCAGGTCACCTGTCTGAAGAGTGGACAGTTTGACATCGACACATCCCTTTCCTTTTCCCTCCATAGGGTCACCACCAGCAACGCAGAATGGTTCTTGCTAACTCCATACCTCTCAGGAACCTTAGGAAAAAGTAGATCACAGTGCCTGCCCCTGCAAACTCTAGTTAAAGGTTTGTTGAGCGTTGCCTCTCCTCCAAGCACCATTCTGAACTCTTCGTTTACGTGGGTACCTCACTTAATCCATGTAACTCTGTGACCTGGCTTACTGAGGAGGAAACTGAGGCACAGCTGGGCTGAGGAACTGGGCCTGGTAGTTAGTAGCAGAGCTCCACATTCTGTGCTCTGAGCCACCATTTAAAATCTCAGCATCTAATCAGCAGTTACACGATTCTCCATTTTAGATAAAAGTACGTGATTAAGCCAAAATGACCAAGAGCCATTGGTATTGTGTTTTGAATCACGGGGTCAGGACCCAGACACACCGGTTTATTAGCAGGGCGTTATAGAGCTCAGAGCTGGTAGGAAGCTAAAAGGCTAACCTCTCGCTCCATGGTCCCTAGTCTGTTCACCAGCAAAAACTATTAACGGAGGTCGGGCAAATTCTTCATACATTCTAAAGATCGTGAAAAGATGCGACTCAGGGAACTCCTTGCTGGTCTAGGTTTTAATTCTCTTAAGGAACTCTCGTTATGATATAACATGGAAATGGTGTTTTCATGACTTTTTTTTTTTTTTTGGTCTTTAAATATCTCGTCATACCTATAATTATTATTTTTCCTAAGAATGGAGCTGAAATTGCTTCATGATGAAAAAGCCGTGGTACTTGTGGGTGGGTGAGCCCCGCCGAATGTTAGAACTACAACAGAAATTAGAGGTTCGCAAGGTAATTGCTGTGATTACAGTTTTCTCTTTGGCCCCAGACAGGAGCTCTGGGAACACAATATGCTACTAATTTTTAAATGTACAGTTCGAGAGACAACAAGGAAATTACTGAGAATATGTACTATTTCTTCCTCGTTTTTTCACGAAAGGTAACATCATCTTGGCTCTAGCAATGGCTGAGAAAAAAGCAGACATTGATCGTATTACATGACACTCTTAAAAGGCTATAAACATTTTAATACTAAATCCTTATGAGAGTGTATAAGGGAATTATTTTAAAAGGAAAAAAGTCCCTACTCATAACAGTCCTAGCTAGCAACCACTTCTCAACGTCTCTGTGTCTCTCTCTAAACTTTACATTTCTGGATAATCCACATCTTTATAAAATACATACTTTTACATTCTTAAGGTATTTTATAGTAGTTGCACATATCACAGAAAAGACCCTCCTTAACTGCCAGTTCTTACCCTTCCTAAAATTGCATACATCATTTTTAGAGACCATAGCTAAGCCCCTCCTACTCCTTGTTTCCGGTTTGACGTCCCAGTTCCCTGTTAGTGCATTTAGGTTATTCCTTTTTATGCTGTAAAGCCTGGGGAGGTGTTCTACAGTGTCTCGTTTTTGTTGCTTATTGAAGGAGGGGTGGTAGTGTGATAGTTACCGGGAATAAATGAAAGAGCAGTTTTGTGACTTGGATACAGTTTTTCCTTTCTATGGATTGTTACTATTTCTCGGAAGCTTCTCCATTCATTGTTTTTATTTTCCTACTTGCACAGCTTTGGAAGGATAAAAAGATACCTCAGACTTGTTTGGGTTGGAATTTAAAAAGTATCAGCGTGATTGAAATTATTTGCATATTACTATTTTTTATTACTATTACTATTTAATACTATTTACTATTATTTACTGTTTTCATAATTACATAATTATTTACTATTTACAAAATTACTATTTTCAATTTTTGTGTTAATGTCTTTTGTCCTCATTCTTCTGGATCTCTGTCCCAGCCAAATAAGAACTCCACACACTAATTTTATATTACAGATGCCATTGCTATTGTTGTCATTTATTCATGTGTCCCTCTTAGATCTTTTATCTTGGTTTGTTCAAAATTTATTGAAGTCATTTATCTTTTTCCTGATAGCATCTATTGTTGACATTAGAAATCATTAGATCTCTTTAACTGATACACATAGTATATATTTTGAGGATTAACTTTGTTAGATTTTTTAAAAATACAGTTTCCTGTATTTTTTTTTTTTAAGTATTCTGAGTTTAATGAACCCTTTAAATGACCTAGTGGAGAATTGCCGGTTATGCCCCAGTCCATCCTGTTCTGATGTGAGGTGAGCGCCCAGGGGAAAGGTGAGTTAGCCTGGAGCGTGTTTTCTAATGCGTCCTGGCCCCCTTTCCCTGGTGTCCCTGGCCGGCCCCTCTCAAAGTAAGTTTACTACAGATCACAGTGCAGGAAATGCCACTTTAGCTCAGTTCATTGTTTTTGAAGCATAAGTCAGTCTTTTCAACGATCATGTTTTTCATGAGACACCATTCTTTGTTTTTAGTAATCTTCATGCAGATGCGTGGCTGGGGGTTCTTGGTCTCCTCTGTCAAATAGGTCTGTCCTTCTTAATGAAAAGCATTACTTAATGATGACCAGGTCTGCAGTCAGCCGCTCGGATGTTTGTTTCGGAGACTACGCAGGAGGTCTCAGCTCGGCCGGGACAGAGACGTCACCAGTGGATGATGACTTGTTTTCCCTTCCAGGCTCCCTCCTCCGAAGATGGGGTGATGACAGCTTAGCGCAGGGCAGACTTGGGCGTGATAAGGAGTGGGATAAAGCGCGCGTTATAAATGCACAGGCCCTCGGATGTGGCAGGAGGAGCACAGACGTAGGAGGTAGACTTTTCGGGGTGAAAAGCCTGCTTTAGCCATTCACTAGTGTTTGGCCCTGGACACTGGCTCTGACTGAGGTTCCTTATCTAAGAAAAAGCACTACAAAATTCAAGATGAACTTTTCAAAACATTTGTTGAAGGAAGAGAACGTAAAGAATGGATGCAGTCATGGCTGCAGTGAGGCCCTGAGGCCGGTGCTGGTTTTCCCCTCTTTGCGTAGAGACCTCGCTGTAAGGCCCTTCCCGGGGGCCTCACCGCGGACGAGGACTGCGCGGCTCAGAACACTACCGTGTCTTCCCCTGGAAACAGAATCTCCCCGCTGCAAGAGTTAGTTGGAGCAGTGCACATAATGTCTCTAAGACATGAGGAATTTTTGATTTTTTAGAAGATCAGAGCCAGGAGAGACTGCAGATTGGCCCAGTTTTTCAAATTTACGGATCAGGAATCTGGGAACCCAAGCGGTCTGAGGGGCAGAGTCGGGTGGAGATGCCCGTGACCCCGATTGTGCTTGGGGTTCTGTCTGTGCACGGTGACCGTCGAGGTCTCCTGGCCACAGTGCAGCCCTGGGGCGGGGGCGGGGGGGGGTGCTCAGGAAGCTGGCTCTGTGAGTGGGGAGGGGAAGTGAATCCTTATGTAGTATTGTAGATTCATGGCTACCCTTGCTTGGAAGTAGAAATGTCAGAAAAAGTCATTCTGGTGAGTGGTGGTGTAGCGGGGTAGGGGTGGGGGGGGCAAGGGATGGAGAAAGAGACTTCTGCAGCGGGGAGGGGAGACTTTTGCAGAAGAAGTGATAAAACCCAGTCTTGAAGGTTGAGCCCAAGTCTGTAAGACTGTTAAGGAAATGGCAAAGAAGAGGCAAAAGATAGAAGTATTTTAGAGAAGAGAGAATTCCAGCTACTGAAATGAGCATTTCCAGAGCGACCGCCCCAGAAAGGGCCTAGGTGTGTTGGGCACCGTTCACTTGGAGGTAGGGTGACAGGTCAGCGGACAGGAGTGGGCGTCTGCAGAGGGTCGTCTGAGAACTGGGGGGTGAGGTGGGGACAGGCTTTATCCCCCGTGGTCTGGATGCTAAGCAGACAGGAAGGCTGCTGTGGCATCGGCGTGGAGGGCGACCATGGGAACAGCCTGGAGACTGATCCAGGGCCTGGCCGAGCTTCTTGGTGTCCTCCACTGAGGTGCTGAATGGGCGTGGAGGGTACAGGCGTCTTTTAGCAGGAAGCCTGAAGTTCGGGGTGTGGTCCCAGAGGAGGAAGTCGATTGAGCCACAACAGAAACACATAAAGAGAAGTTGTGTTTGTGCAATACCCAACTTATTGGCACTTCCCTTTCCAGCCGAGTTCTTTCCATTCCCAACCCATCAGTCGTTATTTCGGAGGTCAGGATTAATCCCCTCGTTCTTCTAAAACCCCACTGGCTCTGTCTTCAACTCACCATTGCCTTCAGAATAAAACCCAAACTCCTGTCCAGGGCTTCTCCTTCCAGTGTGACCTGGCTCTGGTGCATCTCTCAATCTTCCACATGGCTGCTTGCTTCAACCATGTGGTCTCCTTGGTTTTCTTCAAAATTTATTGGCTCCAAACACCAAGCACATCTCTTCTTAGAAACGTTGGTATATGCTTGTTTGATTTCTTTTCTCCCCCCTTGAAGAAGGAGAGTGTCTCGTCTTTGCCAGGTGTCTCCTCATCTCGTGTGGACCTTGGCATCTGGGTGCCAGAGGTACTTGTGGGTGGACAAGCCCGATCTGTGGGTGCTCCTCTCCTTCCTCCTCCCGTTTCTCAGCAAGGACTAGACACTGAGAGACTTTTCTGTGGGCTAGAGTTGGATTAGAAATACCAGGCAGAGAAGCTAAGTCCTTTTCTTTTTTTTAGTTAAAAAATTATTTTTCTTATCCTTACTCAAGGACATATTTTCATTGCTCTTTGGAGAGAAAAGGGAGAGAGAGAAACATCAGTGCAAGAGAGAAGCATCGATCACTTGCCTCCTGTGTGCTCCTGCACCAGGGATCAAACCCGCAAGCTTTTGGTTACAGGATGATGCCCTAACCAGCTGGGCCACATTGGCCAGGGCTTAGCCCTCTTCTTAAGATAAGCTCCTGTGTTCTTTACTGACCCCTGAGGATAAGCCGGCCAGTTCTTTTTAAGGATTTTTCTACCAGTCCCCCTCAGGAGTGGTTTTCAATGAGCCGCTGATATTTTGAAGTGTTCCTAGGAACTCTCACAAGCCTGTGCATCCCCATGTGTTACTGAGATTAGGTGTTAAATAACCTTATTTTCTGCGTGCAGGTGCACATGCCAGCAATCAGTCTGTGGTTCTCAGTTAGTGATGTCTGTGATGCTACCCTTCCCAGGGTGCACCGGAGCTAAGCTAGGCTTCTCAGTGGTTTTGACTGACACCCGCCAGCCCAAGCTCAAGAGTCAGCCGAGGGTCCGATGTTAGGTGATAGATAGATGGGCAGCTTGAGTAGCATAGCCTTAGCGGCCTCTCCCCACTTTGCTTTTTGTTCCCCTCCCCCCCTTAAAGAGTTCCTCTGGATTCCCAAGTGAAGTGCTCCTTCACAGAGGACCCCTGCAGTGAGCGGGTAAAGGACTCTGAAGTGGTTGGGTTGCCTGGTTCCTGAGTCCTGAGCTGGTTTGGTTTTCCTGAAGGCGCCCCATCCTCTGGCCCCCACGGTGTCTGGTTGGAAGGCTGGAGAGCACGCTGCTTCTGCAGGCAGGCTCGCGGGTCCAGGAGGCTCCGGCTGAACCTTGATTCCATCTCTGACTAGCTGCAGGAGCAAGGGCCAGTCTGAGCTTCAACCTCTTTGTCTAAAATATGGGTAACGGGACCTCCTCAGGGGTTACTGTGAACAGTGAGATCGATCCCTTGTAGAAGCCACATCCGTGCTATTTTTATCCTCAATATCGAAAGGGGGGAGAAGGGAGGCAAGAGCCAGTTAGTGTGAAAGTCCAAGGACAGTGAGGAAAGGAAGAGAAGAAGGAAACACTTGTCTGGGCCAGGTGCTGTGAGAGGAAGGCGTGAGGACCGGAGGGAATGGCTGGGTTGACCACGGTCACTCGGAGCCAAGCAGGAAGTGGCTGATGCCAGGTCTCTTAGCCCTGGCAGCACACATCTCAGGGAGGCACCTGGCTCCCTGACCAGGCCCTGCTTCTCCCAAGTCGGGGCGTAAACACCCGTGAACAAGTGATGGTGGATGCCAGAATATTGGTGACCACGTAGAACCGTGGCCTCCTGGTGGTAACTAGTGCCAGGTGGCATGGGGCCAGCGAGGGTTCTAGCCTCCCACGTGCAGAGAATGAGCTTCACAGAGAAAAGCAGGGCTCAGCTCAGCCCTTAGAGACGGGGTGGGGTCTCATTAGAGAGCCTCTGGAAGCTTCTTTGTGAAGGCAGGCTTCACGTTAGGGGTTGTGAATGCTCTACTTCCTCTGTTCACAGTGCAGGAGGCGTCGATTTAGCAAAAAGAGTATCGAATATGAAAGCGACCTCCGCCTTCCCACTCGATGCCGGCCTCGCTCAGGGGGCAGTGGCTTCCGCTCTGGGCCTGCTCCTGCCTCTGTGGAAGGGGGGGCAGGCAGGGGAGACAGGCCCTGCACCACGTGCAGCTTCCTCTGCCTGCGTGCCACACGGGCCTCTCTCTGGAAGGCACCTCTGCAGCTGCAGGGTGGTTCACTGAGGGCAGTGTGTTTCATCCCCGACCTCGGCCCTCATCACTGATGCCTCGTAGATGTGACTGACTTTGGATGAGCCCTGGGAGATGAGAAAATATTTCTACACGGATTCCCCGAGTCAGAAATACGCATTCATGCTGCTGTATTGATCTTAGTTAGGATGGCACTTCCTTCAAGCAATAGTAATAAACACTTGAGTTTTTGGAGTGAATAGCAAGTGAGAAATAAACCGCAGCATTTTCTACCCATCTTGTTCTTGACACCTTTAATTCTAGACGCTTCACATAGAGGCAGGTTCATTTGACTGATGGTGTTTACTGAGCCCTGGCTTGGCCCTGCCCTCGAGATGTGCGCACCCGCCGTGGGTAGTTCCTGCAGACACGGGCGTGGGCTCTCATGAGTTACTGTTTTCTGCAGCACCTTTTCTGTGGCTCGGGCAGGTGATAGGTTGGTGGTCTTTTCTTGCCTGGATGGACATGGTCCTTAGAATGTTCAGGCCGTGTTTCTGAAGGTGCTCCACGGAATTGTTGCTGCAGATCTGAACTGTGAAGTGACTTCTCAGGTGAGGACCAAACCCTTAGTGGTTCAGCATCTCACAGGCCTTTGCTGTCATGGGTTAAGTTTTCCTCCAAGCAGCCATGCAGCCGTAGGGAGAGTAGAGGACCAGACATGTTTCTGAATGAAATCTGTGTGAACACAGGAGAACCTGAATCTGAAGGACCCTTTGTATAGACTAAAATAGCACAAGCAAATGGCTTAAAACCTGCATTTGTAGATGACATGTCAACTTTCCATTTTTTGGGCTGCATTATGCAAATTAAAAATTTTTTTAAGTTGATCATTTCCCCTTTTGTATCAGCCTCATTCAATTCATATTAATCTTGAAAGTAACAAATGATAACATCTCTACTTCCTTTCCTATAAGCTGCTGTCTGCAGGGTGTCTGCTGGCACTCGGTGGCTGAACCTCGCCGTGACACTGGTGCTGGAGAGCTGTCACACGGGACGATTCTCAGCGCCCCGTGCATACTTCCGCTTCACGAATTCATAGGGGCTCTGCTTCCAGCATTTGAGCTGAAAAACTGAAAAGAGAGAGAGAGAAGGAGCAGGCCAGGCCCCTTTAGATCTGGGAGAGGGTTCTGAGAAAAGCATTTCAGCAGAGAGGTCAGCAACTGCAGAGGCCCTGAGGTGGGAACGAGTGGGTGGGTTCAGAAGAACTGTGGGCGTGGAGTAGACATGAGTGTCGGAGAGTGTGGGAACCGACGTCGGGGCGGCGGGGCTGGGTCACAGAGGGCCTTGCAGGCAGCAGCGAGGACCTGGGTTTTACTCTCGCAACAATGGATTCATTCATTCTTTCCTCCTTGTGTGTGTGTGCGCGTTTTCCTTTCATTCAATTCAGTACATTCTTACAGAGCATCTTCTATGCAAAGAAAGAAACCTCAGTATTATCCTTTGAGAGTTTTTAGCTGATTGAACAGAGGAAGAGACACGGGTACCTAGACACCTAAAAGATAAAGAGTGGATTGGTACAGGGAGTGTGGGTGAAGCACCAGGCCAGCAAAGATGATACTTTGTGATAATTTCCTTCATTGCTGCTATGAAAAGCAGTGCCAGGCTTCCTGTATATTATTCTAGTGAAGGTTTTGTTGTTGGTTTGCTCTGGCCGGTGGAAGTGGGGGGCATGCAGCTGGAGAAGTGGAGGTAGGTGCAGTAGTTAGTTGGTTTGCATGCTTAGACCAGTTCCTGGCAGAGTCGTGTTCTGTATATGCCAGGCACAGTCACTGATGTGATTAAACAAGCGAATGTTACGAAAACCTACGTTTGATGATCCTCAGAGCAAATACTCCCTTGCATGGTTAGTCTGACCCTTCCCGCTTTTGAGGAAATGGTCCTATTTCATCATTCTCTCTCCTGGCACCTTTATTCACAGAGCACCTCGTTTTCACATTCAATTGCTTTCTGGGTTTGTTTCTGATTTACGTTATAATTATGCACTCACGCATGGTCATGTATGGGGCCTTGCGGTGGATAAATAATTGATTGATTTGGCTGTGAGGCGGAGAACTCGTATCAGTTTCATCCTTAGAGGATGTGAATTAGGTACCCAGCCTCCAAACGCAAGGTAGTGTGATGGCTCCGCAAGCCCAAGGCTGAGGCCGTCGGCACCTGAACCAGGAGAAGGCCCAAGTACTCTGCCCTTTGCTTTCCCTGTGAAAAGACTTGCACGTAGGTGAGCATTTGCTTTGTGGTGACGATGGGGCAAATGCGTCTAGTAAAGTGCAATTTCCAAATTGCCTCTCTGAGTGCAACTATTAAGTAATAAAATAGAAACAGTTTCTTTTTTTCCAAGTGAGTAAAAATTCTTTTCATTGAAGAGATCACTTTGCTAGCAGGGGTACTTGTTACAGAGATGTTTTGCTGTGACTGCTGCAAGCATTTCAGGAGTTTCTTCCTTGGAAGCACCTTGAGAGGTGAAGGTAGTGATAGCCAGCAGGTGCTGAGCCACTGCCCTGTGCAAGGCTGGGTGCCAGCCGCCTGCAGATCCATTGGTACATTCCATCCTCAGCGTCTCGGGAAGGCAGGTGAGAGGTCCGACCCCTCAGTGTATCTCCGAGACGTTCTGTGCCGTTATTTTATTGTTATCTGCTGCGTTCTTTCTCCGTAAGTGTACACATAGGATTCAGCTCCTAAGACTTATGCTTATTTTCCAAACTCACATCTACCCAGAATAAGAGCAGCTTTTTCCACTTGAGTATGTATTGAAACAAAGGTGCCATAGACTTAGAAAGTAGTTCTAACATTGAACATCTTAATGTTCAATGACATCAGAATAATGATGTATTATCCAATGACGTTATTGGATAATGACAATAGTATTGCCATTGCTTATTTAACATAAGTATTATATTTCAATAAAATGTTTTTTAAGACAGTTGTTGGAATAACTATTTTAAGGCACAAAACTAACTTAAAGTGAGTAAGTTCTGTCTATGCTATTGAACAGTTTATACATACATTCACACTTTGGCTATGCAAAAACATTAGGGGAAGAATTACAGAGAGCCACGTTTTTTGAGTTCAGAACTTACTTTACTTAACCTTTTTTCAAGGCAAGGCTTATTTGGCACACTTTTCTGTTTTGTGGAGCTGAGCATACTGAAGAATTCATTTAGTCAGTATTTGTTACTTCATTTGCTAAGCATTTCTGAACATCCACCATCTGTCTATCCGCTAGGCACTGGAAATGGGAATTCAGCCCCACACAGGCCACACGAGTGGAGGGGGAGATGAGGACCGTGAACGTGAATGAGTCAGGAGCAGGCTCATTTGCGCGGTGCAAGCGCCTTGGGGAAAAGGGTGTGGTGGGTTAGAGAGGAGGGTGGGCTGCGTGTGGGCTGCTCTGGGCGGACGGCGGAAGGCCTCTCTCGGGAAGGGGCTTTGTGTCTGAGGCCTGTGCGGGAGAAAGAGCTGGTCATCCTAAGGGCCGAGGGAAGAGAGTGCCAGGCAGAGGAACAGCTGGTGCAAGTGCCCCGGGGTGGGAGCAAGCGCAGCTGGATTCCTGTGCACTCCTAGACCATTCACCCTTCTGTCTGTGTGTGTCATTGCCCTGGGTCCTTCGGCTGACAGCTCTCATAGGACGCCTCTGTGGGCGTGGTGGTCTCTCCGGCAGTCCCTCCCTCAGCAGCTGTCCTGCCTGCGGATTCAGGTGCCCAGGCTCGTCGGGACTGTGTGTGAAGTAAAGGAGTGCCCTTGTCCTGGCTGGAGTGCTTTTGTAGGTTAATGTCTGCTCTTTAGTGGTGGCAAGAATGTGATGTGTTTGTCTTGCAAAATTTTAAATAGGGATAATGCTATTCTTTTTTTTTTTTTTTTAAGATTTTATTTATTTATTTTCAGAGGGGGGAAGGGAGGGAGACAGAGAGTGAGAGAAACAGCAATGTATGGTTGCCTCTCACATGGCCCTCACTGGGGACCCGGCCCGCAACCCAGGCATGTGCCCTGACGGGGAATCGAACCAGGACCCTCTGGTTCCCAGTCCGTGCTCTATCCACTGAGCTACACCCGCCAGGGCGGGATAATGCTATTCTATTATTAGAGATAACATGTTCTCCTAGATTTATTTGTTAATTCATCCTCCTTCTCTCTCTCTCACACACGCACACGCACACACACACACCCTTTTGAATTGTTCAGCCGTCATAACATACCTTTAATGGGCTGAGAGATCGAATGCCGCTTCCGTCTTAGCCCTTGTTGAAGTTCACGTACACGGCATTTCGAAGGCTGGCACTGCAGGTGTTGCTTGTCTGGCAGCCGAGGGAATGGCTTTGCTGCACATTGAGACATGCATGTTTCTGGAGGGGGTCCTGTCTGACTGAGTGACCGTGTCCCCGGGCTCTCTTACACACAGAGCCCTTCCAAGTGCATTTTCCTTGGCTTCTTTTGTCAGTGGCCAAATACCAGAGTGTAAAAGAGAAGTGTCACCCAGCCTTCACTGTGACTGGAGCTGTCAAATGCAGGTGTTTCTAATAACCTTTGAAAGTAAGTATGTGAACTTGACACCCTATTAGTTTATAGATGAGTTGGTAAAAATGCAACATAAATTCTGAGACTGTTCGCAGGGGAAAAAAGGGAGGGTAGCAGATAGCTCATAAAATGTCTCATGACATGTTGTGGCTGAACTCTTCCACGGCCCTTTGTCACTCAGAGTCAGTAACTCTAATGGCGTGTGGACTCTGGTACCCATTCATTGAGTCCACTTAGACCCATCCTGGCGTGACCATCCCTCCCCAGAGCTGAACTGATAGGCTCTTCTCTTCCAGAAGCAAATCTTTTCCTTTCTCAAAAATAATCGAGGGACCATCCAGGGGAAACACGGGCATGCCTTCTGGAGTGGACAAATGACGTGGTTGAAATAGCAGAGATGGGATTGTCTTCTCTGACTTGATGGGTGACACCTGGCAAGCTACTTTACTTCTCTAAGGCCCAGGGCTTTTAATCAGGAAAAAAAAAGTGGCAATAATGTATATATAAAAAAGAAGTGGTGACGATTAGGATTATTTTTTAAATGTTATTGCCACAAAATAAACCCGAAGGATCAGGTTTGATCTCTTAAATCTGTGCTCATTCACACTTTTGCATTTCTTTCTTTCCCTCATACACCACTGGCAACCTAAGTGTCTCGTAATTTTTTATTCCAAATTTGTCTCTGAAAGCTGGTGATAGTCCCCGCTTCAGATGAGACTCTTCAGTTCCATTCATCGCAGGTGCCAGTATCATGCAGGACCGGCTCGTGGTCAGGAGCTCAGATCCAGTTGTCAAATTGTAGCTCGGCCACACTGGGCAAGTTAAACTTCCAAAGCCGGTTTCCTCATCTAAACAAATGAATTTGATCATAGTGCTTATTTCAGAGGGTTTTATGAAAATTGAGGAACTAAGGTAAATCTTGGCACCCGCGATGGTTCACAATACGCGTTTGTTAAAATGTTATTATTTTCCCTCTTTTTTTCTAAAGTACAAATGTCAGATCTTTGAAATAACTCCAGCTTGGTCTCTTCCCCGAAACCGTCTCATAAAACATGGTTTGCTTCCGTGTAACATGCGGACCCCTGGTGTGCCGTGACGTGATTTGATCAGCATGCGTGTAGTTAGAGATACGTAGTCATTTTTAGGGTGTCTTCTGTTCGCAGTTAGTGATCCTGGTTATCCATTTGTGGTAGCTTTTTATGATGGATATACATAAAAAAGATGACTGAATTTAAATAAAAATTAAAATTAAATAGAGGTACAGGTAGGACGCAGATGCGAGGTAATGTGGAAATAGTGTCAGGCTTACAGTCTGAAAACTGGTTTTTATCCAGCGTCCCGTTAGATTTAGGGTTTGGAGATTAATGTGAAATGTGACCTGAGCACTTTCTGGGTCTGTGACTTTGGGCGAGGTAGTAAATCTTTACCTTCCTCCCTCCTTCCCTCCCTCCCTACAAATATTTGTTGAAGTTGTCCCACCCTGTTTCCGTATCTGAAAAATGCAGGGGTTTTGTGAAGATGCAGCATAAAGAGAAAAGATAATGAAAGCATATATTTTTTATCTACTTTGTATATCTGGTGTAGTAAGTGCTCACTCTGTAAACTTTAGTTCTTGGGGTTACAAGTGAGGGAATCCCAGCTTCAACTAGCTTAGAACCATGTATCCAGGGATGTTGTCTCATGTACTCAGTCTGCAGGAAGGTTAGCAGTGACATATGCCTTGGGGACAGCTGGAAGCAAGGGCTCAGATGCCACCAGGGCCCTGTCCACACCTTCCCTCTGCCTAGTCAGGTTCTTTCCCACATCTGGAAACATGACCACCGCTGGGCCGCAGGCCTGTCCGACCAGGTGGACACTGCATGTTGTGATCTCTCTCCCTAAGCGCAGAAGTCCTAGGAAGGAGCTGGAGCCCAGGTGGGGTCATGTGCCCACCTGGCCAGCTACTGGTGTCCGGAGAACAGGAGCCAAAGGAAGGGGCAGCACCGATTGAACCATGTGTGCAGTGACGGTAAAGACCATTTTCCAGGAGGAAGGGGGACCTGATGCCGTTTCGTTCACCCCTTCCAACTCCGTGTGCGACCATCAGGGAGAGGAGTCCTTAACTTCAGGGGGCTTCGGTCTTCTCATCTGAAGCCTGGAGATTTAGATGATGTCATGGTTATGCGTGCACATTTACTGTTTTTAGGTTTGACATATACAAGCTTGTCGTTATTACCGCCATTACGGCTTGTGCCTCCCTAGCCCTGGCGCAGCATCCCGGGGTCTCCGGCATGTGCATCACGGGTCTTTGTTGGGCAGGCAGACAGGGTGCCGTGTGTGTATCCATATCAAATACAGCCTTTTGAAAACTTGGTTTTGAGTGTAATGTCCGTTATGCAAACAGCGTACAGTTTTCACAAGGGGAATGAGTGCAGCTGTGTGTTTGTCACCTGGATTAAGGACAGCATGACACACCCCTGGACCCCTCCCCGCCACTCACAACACTAGTGGACCGATGTCTCGATTCATCATGTCATTTGAAGCCCAGCACCAGCATCACCGTAGCGTTTTCCGTGCTGTGCTTTTTTAGTAAACGGGATTTTAAAATGCAACTGTCACCACATCGTGCATTTTTTTTTAACTCTACAAGAGATCCTCAGATTTAGAAGTGTTATGAAAAGCTCTTCTGGTCCCTCCTAGCTGTTAACAAACCCTGAAGTGTTTTCTTTCTGGCTGCAGTCGCCCTTCCATGATAAGACAAGCCTTGTTCCCTGGGCCTGTGTCATTCGGTTGTTTAGCTCGCCTTTTCCCTTCTCCACTTGAAAAGTCTCCTAGAGAAGGAGGCAGCCGTCTTCGGATCTCTTAGGCGTCTTGTATTTATTTTTCTCTCCTGTGTATAGCTTAGGGTGATAACTGACCGGCGACCACAGTATCCACCTCCCTCAACACTGAGCTTTGTGGAGTGACTGCATTTATCCTGAAAACACAACCCGTCAGCCCCTGGCGCTTCCAGCCTCTGAAACGGTTCATTGTTAATAAACACGCCAGTTCGCTCTTGTTGCGATACGCAGCAGAACTAATGTAGTTCCAAATGGATGCTTATTTTTTAACTTACCAAGTTTTTCAACGTCTTTTTCCCTCTCTGTTTTTCTCTTTTAGGCGCTAGACCAAGATAGAACAGCCTTGCAGAAGGTGAAGAAGTCTGTAAAAGCAATATATAATTCTGGTCAAGGTGAGTACTTGACAAAGCAGACAACATGAATTATGTACAGCGTCTCCAGTTTTCTCTGTTATTTGTAAGATGCTAAGGTTATAAAAGACTTGATCTAAATGGAAAAATCAGTACGTCAAAGAAATTCAGTTTTCTTTTTCCTCTCTCTCCTGTCAGCCCAACCCTGTTACTGTTTCCAAAGTAACAAGAAAACGGGAGTTGCGGCGGATTGTATTATACATTACGAACTCAGTAGATGGGGAATCACTTTGTAAGTTATATAAATGTCTAACCACTACACTGTACACCTGAAAGGAATATAATACTGAATGTCAACTGTCGTTGAAAAACTTTTTTTTTAATTCAAATACTTGGTAGAATTGTAGGTGATTTTGCCACACGTGATGTACGAGATATTTAAAATACCCATGTAAGCTGGAGAGGCTGTGATTCAGTGGCCTCAGTTAAACACCTGAGGCCCTTTTCTTTCTAGAGTATGCCTGTCCGCATTTGAAAATCAAGGTTGCTCACAGGCCTGAGCGAGAGCTGGAAGGCAAGAGGGCAAGCGACACGGATGGAGACCTGGGCAGACGAGCCAGCTGGGGGCAGGCCAGGTCACTAAACAGTTTCACTTTGGTCCAGTGACTCTGTCACCTTGGAAACAGAGTAGGTTCTCGTGGACAAGAAGAAGTAAACCAAATTAAGATAAACAACAGGGAACCACTCTTAGGTTCCAGCGCCCTAGGGAGGGAGCGGCTTGCAAACAGAAAAGGAGTTTCAAGGTCTCGGCCTCATACCTTTGGTCATTATTGCAGTACCAGCTCCTGTCCCCAGAGGTCAGGTCTCTTAAGAAATCGTTCATCTGTAACGTAGCAAACCCCTAGGGAAGGCCGCAGGACCTACAGGAAAGGGCCCAGGCTTCGAAGGTGGGCAGACGGAGGTTTGCCTTCTGGCCCTGCCCGATACCGTTTCCTCACTTCTTTGAACGTTCATTTTCTCCCGTGTAAAAACGGGTCATTGAAGGGACTTACTGAGTTACTATCTGCAAAGAGCCTACACCTCCTGAGAGTGTAGCAAGTGCCATGCATTTATATTTTTATAGATTTTATATTTTACTTGTGTTTATATTCATGATGGCCATAAAATTATAGCGTTGAAAGGAACTTTGAAAAAGGCAAAACTCTGCCCTCCGTGCTTTCTGGCCTTCCTCTCCTTAGCAGAGCTGGGAATCCCGGCCTCTCTGAGTGGCAAGCTGAACAGTCTCTGGCTTTCTTTAAGCCCCGAGGCCCGTGACACTCTGTAATCGTAATTGTTAACACTTTTTATATGCTGGTTCCTGGATACCTCTCTCTCATTTCTTTACATCCAGTAAAACACTGACTTCTAATTAAGGCAGACAAATGATAGTTGTCTAGTTACATAGTGACCGAGTGTTGTTTTAAGTCATGGCCTAAATTATATGCCCGATTTATAGCTTCTGTCTCAGCCTCGTTTTCATGAGCTCCCACTGTGTGGTAGGCCCTTGGTGGATATCAGCCGTCGGGGAGGAGAGTGGGGTGCAACCAGGAGGTGACACGGGGCTTCTGCAGTGCTGGTGTTATTCTGTTTCCGGGTTTGGGGGTGATGACGTGGCTCTGTTTACTCTTTGATAATTTATTAAATGCTGCACTTAGGATTTACATACCTTTTTATATGTGTGTTTGTATATTCACTAATAGAAGGCTATTTAAAATGTATATACAGGTAGACTCATTGAAGCATCGATTATGATTTGGAAATACAGAAAGTAAATGGGGATTTGTTGAATAAACAATAGTATATTATATAATAGAATACTCTACAGCCTTTGTAAAAAAAAAAGAAAGGTAGTGTAGACCTGAGTTTGAATCCTAGCTTTGTCACCACTTGTAAAGCCAAGTGAATTATTTAACTTCTGTGACTTAAGTTGCCTCGCTGTAAAACGAGAAAATGGTACTAAGTTGCAGAGTGTCGTCTGGACAAACCGAAGTCGTATTTAAGGGCTGTAGCGAATGCTCTCCACTGGCAGATGGGGGAATGGCAGCTGAAGCAATAGCACGGGTTCCTTCTCCGTGTTAATTCAGTCGTTCTGCAAATAACACGGGGCCAGTCGATGTTACAAAGAGCTTCCTGAGCCATCATCGGGCTCAGGAATCACTGTCACTTCTCCGGGGTGCAGTGTGCTCTAGGCTCTCAGCCTGTGAGCCTCAGAAGGGAGACCCTGCACGGGGCTCCATGTGACTCCTTTTATTGCAAGTGTCTCTGCTCAGGACACGTTTCCTCCCTTTGCCGCATCATTCAGCAGCTCACACAAGGCTCTTTTCCTTGGGGGTGGGGGGTGGGGAGTGCATCACGGGTCCTTTAAACAGGTACTTGGTTACAGCTGTCCCGGATATGGCTGGAGGGAGACGTTGTGCCTGGGTGTGTGCAGGGTGGAGAGTTCAAGGGCTGTGTGCACAGTTTGGTTGCCATTCCCTTCACCAGACTATTCTGTCCTTGTGATCTGGGGCCACAGCTAAGTGAGCTTTGGCTACCTCCCACCCTGCCCCCCTCATCTGGATTAATTCTCCTGTGCCCTTCACCTAGGTCTATGCTATCGGATATTCCTGTCACATGGCGGCGTTTCACATTTAAATTCATTAAAATAAAACATTAAAATTCAGGCCCTCAGTCTAAATAGCCACCTGCTCAGTAGTCCCAGGTGACTAGCTCTACAGTATTGGGCTGTGCAGACACAGGGCATTTCCACCATCGCAGGAAGGCCTTTGCTGCTGTAGGAGCACGTATATCCCAGTGTGCTGCAGTTTTTGACCAGTCTCCCTTGCATCAGATCAGTGAGTCTCCACCCTGGCTATTCTTTAGAATCACCTAAAGAACTCTGAAAACACAAAACGGGGATCCCTCAGGGCCACACACCTGGTGTGGTTCCACAGTAGGGCCCATGTGTTGGGATTAAAATGAAACTCCTCCCCGGCGATGTGAACGTGCAGCTGAAATAGAGGACCGTTTCACTGGCCTGTGAGCGCCCCGATGAGGACTGGTCCTGTGTCTTGCGTCTTTGTGCTTTGTGCATTTGTCCACAGACTTTGTTAGTTTGTTCAGCAGATGCGTACTGAGCACCTGTTACGTGCTCCTGTTCTGGATGTTGGGTACGTTGGACAATCAGACAGAATCCCTGCCTTCGTGAACTTCACAGTCCAGTGGGAGGGACACGCTAATCAGGCCATCCAACCGGAAAGTATTTAGAGTTCGGAGCTGGGAAGTGCTGTGAAGGAGAGCTGACAGGTACAGGGGGAAAGGACCAGAGGGACCTGATGTGTAGCCGGAGGAGGGTACTGAGGGGAGAACCTCTCGGAGGACAGGGTCTTCGCCGGGGCTTGATGCTCTGCTAGGGCAAGCCAGGCAAGCCTATGAGGGGGTCTCCGTTATCCCCACTTTATAGACGACGAGGCTGAAGCCTAAAGAGCTGGACTAACTTCGGCAGGTGCCACACGGGCAAGGAATGCAACGAGAGCCTAGCCGACTCCTGCTTCACGGTTTACAGGTGCTCGGTGCCTGTCTTCTACCTGACCCGCGGCGGGGGCTCAACAAGGGTGGACCGAATCGCTCCTGTTGGCAGGCAAGGTCTCTGAGAAGCTCTCCGCGAATGGCTGTTAAGTACTCACGAGTTGTGAATGTTTGTGAGCAAATGGATCACAGCGTGACCTCCCAGCAATGCAATCCATGGGATGACTTTGGTCACCGATGACCGTAACACACCCGGGTTTTTGGTCAGCTGTGTGGGCAGCGCTATGACATTTGATTCTTAAAAAATAGCTAGATGAGTAAAACAGTGGCGCTGCAGATCTTTCCATGAGACATGCTCAGTGGAATCCAAGCCGTTCCCATCCAAGGGGTTTTGGCCTCGTCCAAAGAAGCCACAAGAGGCCGAACCCTGATATCTGTTTCCCAGTGTGTTTTCATAATTTTCCTGTTTTCTCACAGTACTTAAGTGACACGAAATCCATCTGATGTTCTTTAAAGATTCAAGAAGCATTTCTATTTTTCTGGTCTGAGATTACGAACCCCTTACCCCCCCACCCCCACCTTGGATGATTCGAAAGATGGTAGAGATCGGTGGGGGCACTTACTCTTAAAATATCTTGTTGTTACACATGAGCTCTATCAGCATTAATTAGTAAACAGTGCAATTGCAGAAATGTTATTACAAAAGCAAGTTATCTCCACGGAAGTCTTGTAGTTTGAAAATGGCTTTGGGAATTTGTTTCTTTATTTTACTGTTCCTGCTGTGTAGGAGGACATTAAAAAAAAAACAAAACCTGAATTCTGTGGACTGCTTGGATCAAGGGAACATTTCCCAAGCCTTTCGGGTTTTGTATGTTTCTAAATTTTGAAGTTTTGACATTGGTTAATCTGAGAAATAGATTGTCACTTAGAAACGTCGCCTGCTGTATGTGGCCCTCCACACCCAGCCTTGCTCCCTCCCTCTCTTCCCTAGTACATGCTTTTAAAAGCTATTCATTTCTTAAACACTGTAGATAGAGGTTTTTAAATAAGTTACAGTCTTTGGTACTTTTTTTCCAAAATATAAAGCATAATTCTCTTCCCCTCGAATGCTTGCCAGACTTGTTAACTCCCTTTGAATGAACAGAATGATGCTGTGTGATTTCCAAGACCACTTCATAAAAGAGAGAGCTTCCACCTGGGTGCCCCCCCCCCTCCATCATTGGTTTGGGGGGAGCCAGCCACTATGTTGTAAGGACACCCAAACAGCCCTGTGGAGATATGTCTCCTGCCAGCTTCAGCCAACCTTCCGGCGACTGCAGCCCTGGCTGACATCTTGCTCTCGATCTTCGTGTGAGACCCCAGGTCACAGCAGTAGAAATGGGACTGGCCAGCATAGCAGTTCTGCGAGCACGGGCACGTGCTTACGTACTGCAGGACTGGTGAAAGTCATTGTCTGTTGAGGAAGAAGAGCTCACTGCATGTCAGTGCTGTAAAAAAGAACAGGGCAATACACACTACAGCAGGTGTCAAACTCATCGTCACCAGGGGCCACATCAGCCTCGCGGTGGCCTTCAAAGGGCCGAGTGTAATTTCAGCTCCTTAATTGTTACGGAGTAGTTCCATTTGTACAGTCCTAAAATTATTTCGGCCCTTTGAAGGCCACCGCGAGGCTGATGTGGCCCCTGGTGACGATGAGTTTGACACCCTGCTCTACACTTCCACAAAACGGAAGAGGCGTGTGGCTGACAGTCAGCGTGGCTGCCCACATCTGTCGTTCTGTCAGATGGCTTGCAGAAGTTGAACTCACTCATCTTTTTGTACAGATACATTGTTACCTAAACACACACAGGTACACTTTTCCTTGGGAGTAAAGACCTAGGACACGTCGGCTATCAGGTCTTTCCGCTGAGAATTATTTTTCCGCACTAATCTAAATGTGTGTGTGTTTTTCTTATTATATTGTGGCTTCCAAGATATACTTGGAATGGAAGTCTTATTTCCAAAGTATAACTAGATTGTCATAAACAGTTCCATAGCTTTTTTTTTTTTTTGGATGAGTAAAAAGCAATACCTTAATAAAATACTAATAACAAGAAAACAAGGTCAACATGTTAAAGATTTTGATATGATACTACAGACATGATTTTGATCATATGCAACTGGTAAAATTCACTTCCGGAAAGAAAGCACGGGCTTTCTCACTGCCTTCCCTTTTATCCCCCCCTTTCACTTAGAATTACATAGTCAGTAGTTTTATATGTTTGCCCAGGTTTTCGTTTTGTTAATTTATCTATTTTGAGTAATAGCTCATAGTGTATGGTGAAACCAAAGATTTTAAAGGTAAACTGCTAACTTCATCAATGGACAGAAAATGAATGTGTTCATGTTGAAGTAACTTTCCTTTTTTTACCTAACGTATTCTGAAATTTAAAGGCAGAGTATGAAACTAATTGTAGCTAGAATTGGCAATTGTTCGGTGTCATACCATGGTGTCATTTCTAATCCTCTGGTACTCAGTGAGGAGAAGTTTCTTACTACAAATAAGGAAGATATGAAATAGGTTAGAAATGTAGTAGAAAGAGATGGAAGCATAAATGTCAAAACGTATACAAAGAGCAACTGGTCCGTGTTACGGAATTTTTTCTGTATTTGTGGATTTTTTTTTTTTTTTAATTAAAGTAAACTTGTTAGTAAAAAAAAAAAAAAAATCCAAATCTAAGTCCTTGGGAGAAGGCTTTAAATTAAAAATCTGTAAATACCTTTTGATAGTGCTAGTGATTTGAGCAAAGTCAACAAATTACTCTGGGCCTTTAAGACACTTTGCATTCTTCTGGTTCTATTTCTACTCCATTAGAGGTGGAAACAAATTGAAATAATGAGTTCCTGTAGACTGGTCAAGGAAGGAGGCTTTTTCCAAAAGGGAGTATACTTATCTAGGAGAGTAGGGATCCTCAAATTGTGTGGGGACACATCTGGAGAAGTTTAAAGTGCTGTCTTTAAAAAATTGAAATCTCTTTGCAGAATAATCTTACAGCCGTAGGCTCTGTGGGAACTTTCAATTTTTATATTCTGTCTGTTGGCTGAAATACTCTGTCACTAAATAAGAAGCTTTGTCAGAGATGCATGCACATTTTCTGCATTTTGCTGGTCTGGAGTGAGTGCTCTCAATTTTAAAATGAGTTAATTTTTTTATAATGTATGTTTCCATCTTGGGCTTATGCTGATTTAGCCCCTGATTGGTGGCTAGAAAGCTCATTGTCAGAGAATCCTTTAAGCCATTTACTTCATTTCTGTAAACAAAGTCGTTTCTCCATGTTGGACGGCTGCAAAGCATAACACATGTGGTACAGGTACCTGATAATGGTGGCGATCACCTTCATTCTCATCAGCTGGAGGCTTTCTGAAAGGGTCATGGAAATTCCGAAATGAACTCAGTTTGTTGTTTTGGATCCACTGCCATGCATGTGTGTAGAAGTTGCTTTGCCTTCCCCCCACGCCACCCGAAGCCTCAGTTTTCTCATTTCTAAAATGGAATAGTAATACCGACCTTGTGAAAGTTGGAAAGACTATGTTTAAAATGAGCAGTGTGATACTGGACATAATCATCACTGGTAACTTTTATAATTACACTTACTTGCAAAAACTTAAAGCTGGAAAAATTTTAGCCACATTTTTCCAAATTTTTCATTTATTCTTGTAGTGTCTCTATTCTTTCCAAGAATCCAGTTACATTTGTGTTCTGCTGTTTGATATTGTCCCACAGGTCATTGAAACTTTATTTTTAGTTTGTATACGCTCTGTGCTTTAGTTTGAATAATTTCTCCTTACCTGTCTTCAGGTTTATCTGCTCATTTCTTCTGCGGTGTCCATCTGCTATTAGTCTCATCTAATTAATTTTTTTTATTTCAGATACTGTTTTTTCGTTCTTGGATTTCCATTTGGTTCATTTTAGAATTTGTATCAGCCCTGAAATTCTTCATCTTTTCACTCATTTTATCCATCATTTTTATAGATTTTGAACATATTTGTAATATTTATTTTGAAGTAGTTTTCTACTAAATCCAACGTCTGAAGTTACCTCTGGTTCTTTTTCTCTTCATTTTCTCTCCCGATACTCAGCTACATTTTTTTTCTTTCTTTGCATGTCTAGTAATTTCTGTTTGCATGGTAGACATTGTGAGTTTTATGTTGTAAAGACTCTGGATTCTGTTATCTTCCTATGAAGTGTTTTGTGTTTTATCCTAGTGCACAGTTAAGTTGACGGTGATCACCAGCACCTTGATCCTGTAAAAGGCTTTCTTAGAGAACGTTTTAGTTTTGCTCACAATCCTAGGCTGTAACCCATAGACCTGCAGTACGCTCCATACTTCTAAGACATGATCCTTTTGGGCTTTCAGCACAAAGTGTTTACCAAGCCATGCTAACTTTGTGGGGCTTAAATTGCAGACTTTTTCTTCAGCATTGGGAGGTTTCTGAAACCTGCGTAACTCTTTACATGGTGTTTTCTGCTGGACTCCTTGTAGCGTCATTCATGCATAGAGTTCAGGGTCAGCCAAGGATGTGAAGGGAGGGTATTCAAGGAGATCTGAGACTTCTTCCTTTCTAGAATTTTCCTCCTTCATTTCCAGCTGCTAAAACAACCCCAAATTCTCTCTGACCTCTGGCACCTTAGCTCAATAAAATGCCACTTTCTGCTTGACTCCCTGCCCCTCCCTATTATGCAGTGAGGTCTGCCCTTAGGTGAAAAGCCAGTTAAGATGGTTTTCCCTGGTGTGGCTCCCTTCCTTGAAGGGTAAGTAATTATCCCCTATTATTTCTGCCTGCTTTTTTGTTTGCTCTCCAGTGGCTTCAGGTGGTGGTTTTTAATATTTTGTCCATCTTTTTTTAAAGATTTTATTTATTTATTTTTAGAGAGAGTGGAAGGGAGGGAGAAAGAGAGGGAGAGAAACATCAACGTGTGGTTGCTTCTCACGTGGCCTCCACTGGGGACCTGGCCTGCAACCCTGGCGTGTGCCCTGACTGGGATCAAACTGGGACACTTCGTTTCGCAGCCCATGCTCAATCTACTGAGCTACACCAGCCAGGGCTGTCCATCATTTATAATTGTTTTTGGCAAGATCCAAAAACAGAATAATGATTCTGATACAAGTTACTATGTCAAATGATCACTGTAGACCTTTCATTGTAAAAGTTCTGTGTGAGTAATTTATTTACTGAGCCCTTATTGAGGGTGTAGCTGTGGGGGCGACAGAACACTTGGCTCACGGGGAAGTTACTACTGTAGGGTAATTGGAATTATAATGTCTGACCATATCTGAAAGTGACTTAACAGAGGTGTGTCCTCAGCTTAGGGTAGTAGATCTCAAATATCTCAGTACATAAAATTAGCATTTTATTTATTTGGTCAAAACTATATATTAAGTGCTGGAGCAGTGAGTGGATAATAGAATTAATAGACTAAGCAGTGATTTCTGCACCCTTCCACTTACAGTTCATTGTAAAGTAAATGTATTTACCTTCCAGTCACACTTTGAAGTCAGGTTTAATGTCTGCGTGTATAGGAAGTGCCCATGGAGTCAAAACCCGCCTTGAAAGTCCTTGGTGACCTATAAAGTACACTTAATGTGTGACTCATATTGTGTACTTACAAATTACTGGCGTTCCTTTAGGAGCCCTGATATTTAACACACACACACACACACACACACACCCCCCCTTGAGTTAATCGCCCTCAGTTGGAAAAGCCCCCTCTGTGAGCAGGTGACAAACGAACAGATGGGCACCAGTCCTGCCGCCCACCCCCACAGGCTCATTGGCTGCCACTGGGGCCCCGTGCTATTCACTTTGCTTTTGCGTTCTTGAGTGCTCTCTTCCTCCCCTCCTGGTTTTCTCTTTTCCCCCCCACCCCTCGTTCTGTCAGATTTACTGAGTTAACACTATCAGTTAAAGGCAGAGGTGTGCAACACCATTGTGGTTCCCAGTTGTTCTCAGCGAACCCTTTTTGCTATTTACATAAAGCTTGGGGTTGGTGATTAGCTACAGTTTCCCTTAAGGACACACCTTTCTGCCATGAACAGACCCTCCTTAGCAATGACAGTCCAGAATCTACGGCCTTCCTGCACCTTTCTGCCTCTTACTCCAGATTGCATGTTGACCTTGCTCTTGAGTGGTTTATGTCTCACCAAACTACGATTGTTTCTTCCTGTATAAAAATACTGCACTTAAACTGTAGCAGAGCATCGGAAGGAAGGCAGGGCCTTAGGTTTTATTTCTGTTTCCGGGTATTCTCCCCAGATCTGCTTAAATCCAGCCTCTTCTGCACATGCTCTCTGGACCACATGGAGTGTCATGTGGGAGGCAAACCCATGACAGTCTTCACACAGGCCCCATGTGAAGGCAGCCATGCTCAGTGATAACCTTTGTAAAGCAGCCCTGCGCACGCTAAATTCTGTTTGTGCTTCCTGTGTGGGCATGAATTTTAAAGTCTCTATTTCCAGGACTGGAAGGAATCTCCAGCTGAGTCTTCAGCCAGGAAGATAACTACCTATTGATTTTCTGATGCCCTGTTTGGGTATGGAAATCAAGCAAGTGGCTATTGATCCTGAAGTGTTTTTCGTGGATAATCAGCGCTGTAAGACAGGAAGATTAGGGACTGACAGAGGATGACTTTGCACAGCCGGAGTGTCACTTGCACTCACAGACAACACAAGGGTCGTCTCATCTTCCACGCTTCTGGTCACTGATCAGACACACTCTTTTTCTTTGTGGAGAATTGCAGGGGGCTTCCCCTTGGGGACACCTGGGGGTGATTTTTCTAAGTGGCTCTTTCTGTTTGTTTGCTTACTTTTTTTTTTTTCCACATTGTGAAGGTAAAATGTATATTAACACATTTGTAGAAAATTCAGATGAGCTGAAAAAAGAACACACTAATCGGGCATGTTTCTTTTTTAAAATCTTTTTCACTGCATGTATTCTGAATTACAGTCGGCATGCTTAGGTGGCCAGGCAGAATTTTTCAGTCAATTTTAGGGGTGTTTGGGACCCCTGAAATTCAGGTCAGAACTATTGATTGATACAAATAGTGCATTAGTATGTAATCAATGCATATAATCTATATAGTATTAATACATAAATAGGTGGTTAAATAAATAAACATGGATTGGATGTGTATACTTTAACATGTTTTGCTGACAGATATGGTATGATGTAAAATAGTTTGGAGAGAGCTGCCCAGGCCAGCACTATTCTAGTCTGTGTCATCTAGGGCAAGAACCCATTGGAGTTTTTTTAATCTTTAATTATTGTACACATGATTTATAAACCAGGAAGCTGAAGTTGAAAAGGACTAAGGGATTTACCCAAGGCCACAAACCTAATAACTTAAATAACCTTTGTATCCCAGTATAGGTGCTTGGTGAAAGCTTAGGAATTAAAAATAAAATATGGAGTGGTACTTTTAAATTACAACCTATTTAGCCCTGACCGGGGCACTTACCTTGGTTGTAGGTTCAATCCCCAGTCCAGAGACATATAGGAGACAACTGCTCGATACTCTCTCTCTCTCTTCCTCTCTCTCTCTGAAAGCAATGAAAAAAAATGTCCTTGAGTGAGGACAAAAAAATTTAATTACAGCTATTTAAAAGCTAGCTCGGCTCCATTGAGTGATGGGTAGTCATACTGTGGGAGGCTGTAGTAGGCTAGGAATTGGGTGTTTCCTTTATAGATTTTCTTGAGGGCCAGATTGCAAAGCATTAAAATTACCCAGAGAGCCATCAGCAAACCAAAATGTGATGTGTCTATTATCTAGCAGCGAGGCCTGAGTGATGGAGGCAGAAGAGGGAACGTTTCTGCCTCTGCCACAGTGCAGTAATGTTCAGGTGCCGCCCCGTGCCGAGGAGTAGCCCTGTGGAGCTCTGCAGGCATCTTTTCTCGGGGTTCTGTTAGTTGATGGATTGGTCCGTTTCTGCAGAAACGGGAGTCTGCACGCTGAGCTTCAGAAAGCAAAGACTCTAAGGGCTGGGGCCGATTCCTGCAGAGGCTGGGCTAGAATTTTGAAGGAACAAACCCAGGCTCAAAATGACCTTGAAAAATTAGAGGAATAAATCATCCCCAGTGGCATGGAGAAAGACAATTTAAATAAGAGTGCCCAGGAGTTCTTGCCTCCCAGGACGTTGCCTTTGGTCTTGGTGAGGGAGGTCTGCAGTGGGAGGTGGTGCGAACAGAGGAGGAAAGGAAGGCCCAGGAAGTACGGTGACTGACTTGTCATCATGTAAGTGTTGTCTCTAAACTGGTGAATGCCGTGTCTCAGTGAAACACAGGTTGAACTCTAAAGCCAGCCTTCGTCCCCGACTACCAGGGTGTCTGTAAAGTTAGAGCAGACTGTGTTCAGGGTCGCGGGGTGGGTGTGGCCAAAAGGGTCTGAGCCAACGCCCTCATCTGGGGTGGAGGGCAGCGCTTTCAACACCTGAATCTAGGTCAAAGACAGTGAGCTCTGGAGAGACCTCGGCTTAGTTTCTCTGCATCTCTGCCCACTCAGGCGACACTCAGGTAACAGGGTATGCCGTTACCTCTTACCTGGACTGCACCTGACCCCAGGTTTACTTGTTAAGCAGCAGTTTATTCTTCAAGTGCTGCTCAGTTACTGTTTCCTGAAACCTAACCTGCTCTATTTAAGTTTTGCCATGTGTTTATCTATCAGGTACTAGATGGATGCCTGTAACAGGCCGTGTTCAATGAACAGTATATTTTTCATGCGGAGGAAAGAAAATCAAGCTATTGTAGAACTCTCCCTCATGCCATACAAGTAAATCCATTGCTGATCGGTTAAGTATTTAAATACTAAAAAGAATAAAACTAAATCTTGAAGGTTTAGGAACATACTTAATGTCAGAACCTTCCTCATGCTGTATAAATGAATACACTGCGTTGGATGGAAGGCTTACGGGTTTGTTTTTTAAAAAAATACTAAACATTAGAAGGTTTAGGGACCGAAGCAGGGCGGGAAACCCGGAAGTCTTTTGAGTAAAAGATTGGTATATTTAATTACATGAAGTTTCAAAAGTTCTTTATGGCAAAATTAAACGCAGCAGAAAGACAAATGGGGGAAAATATTTGCCACATGTACTGCAAGAGTGCCATCCCTGTGCTCGGCACTCAGATGGCAGGGAGAGGCAGCCGGGGACCGCCAGCCTGAGGACCGGGACAGGCAGAAAAGGAAACGCAAAGGGACTAAGAAACCAAAAAGCTGCTCAGCGCGACTCCAGTCCGGTTTTCGCCTCCACGGGGCAAGAATTTTGAAAGCGCGACATCTGGGTGCTGATGAGGTGGGAAAGAAACAGACCGCTTGATACTGCGTTGTCGCTGCCAGGGGCGTGATGGTCACAGCAGCCTCTGTGGGAGGGGCGTGGAGATGTTAACAAAAACTCGAAGTGCGCATCCTCTCCCTCGGCAACTGCTGTGTGGATGTGTCTTTTCAGAGATAAAGTAACCACGTGTAAGACCTTGTGCGTAAGGTATTTATTGCAGCTTGTCATTTGTGGCAAAACCTGGAAGTCTCTCGGGAGGTGGATAGTTACATAAATTGTGGTAGAGTTTATTATGGACTCTAATTACAGTTAAAATAATTAATTAGATTTAATCATACTGGAATTCTTGATTTTTTTATTTACTAAGAAAAAAAAAAAAGCAAGCCATAGAGTCTTGTAATAATATCCCATCTATTTCTTAAGTGATAAAAGGGGAGAAAACCCTTATATTTGTGTGTGTGTGTATTTTTTTAAGCGTATGGAAAGTTTTGCTGATGCATACTCAGGATTATTACCTTTACTTATTTCAAGATGGGATTAGTGAAGGGAAATAATTTTTATCTTTCTATACTTTAGTGTATGAATTATCTTGTAATTTAAAAAACAAATGGAATTAAAACTTTAAAAGTGATTAGTACTACAAAGTATGTGTAGGATAGTGTAAAAGAATTTACCACTTCTCCCGCAAGGCCAGCAGTATAATTTACGGCTCATCTTACATGGCTTTACTACTGCAGTTATAGCTCATTGTATTTTATGTGCCTGGCACATGGCCAATACTAAGTATTTTCTGAAGGAAGGAAAAAGACTTGTTCTAAGAGACCTCACTATGTGCAGTGAGCATTTTACCGAGCGCTGACCATGTACCCAGCCCAACACTGGAACTGGACATACAATGACAGATCAGGTGACACTGGGAAGCAGGCCTTGCATAAGGCCGGAGAGAGTGAATGACAAGCTTGCCTGGGAGGTTACACTTACATCCGACTTTGAAAGAGGCAGTGGGAAAAGATGGGATTCGGCATCAAATGAAACTGAATTCTAACCCGGATTCCCCACTGAGTTTCACTTTCTCATCTATAAAACAACTGCCTTGAGGGAGTTGTGCGATCTTCACCGTGATGGGTCCCACTACACAGGCAGCGTTTAATAAATGGCAGTCCTGATTACGGTGACCGGGAATCAAAGGTGGGGTTGGCCGGCCGTCTCCCCGTTTGGTGAGGTCTAACCTGGGGTGACAGGGAGGCAGACACCCTGGGAGAAAGGCCTGCGTAACCGTGGCTGCGGTTCCGAAAACCCTGAGGCGGGCCCCACGGGAAGAGTAGCCGAGGTGTGTGCGGAGAGCACTGAGGTTCCATGCCTCCCCGAGGCCCGTGTTGCTGCCAGCCCCGAGGAGTGTGAACCGCGTGCCGCCGGGGACCTCAGAGCGTGCTGGGCCCCGCCAGCTGGCCGTTTCCGGCGGGCACTGCGGTGGCCCCGGCTGGGCAGCCTGGTAGTGCCCTCGCTGCTGTTGTCCTCCTCTTCATAAACGCTTACGGAGCTCGTGCTGTCCCTCGCAGTGTCTTACTTAATCTCCACAATGCCTCTGTGAGGTAAATACTTTACTGTATTCATCTCGTGGCAGGGGACAGGAAGGTTACAAAGGTGAGGCACTTGACTAAAGTACTACACCAGGTGAGTCCCCCTTTAGGATATGGGGAAGGTCCTGGACTCTGAGATCAGAGGCTGAAGTTTCAGTTCCCCTGTTTATGGGCTGCATGACTTCGGGCCTGTGTTTGCATCCACACCACGGGGACGATAACAGTACTTACAACCTAACTTGTGGATAACAGTGAGCGGAGTAATGTGTGTGAAGTGCTCTGTGCAATGGCTAGCATATGCTGAATGCTCAACACGCTAGCTGTTGTCGCTGTCGTTGCTGAAAGAGCAAAGCACTGCCTAGGCGCCGCTGTGGGGTTAAATGTTGGAACGTCAGGCCCCTTCCACCTCCGTGGAACATGTCACGTGATTAGTACGTATTCGTCATCTGTCCAGAGACATGCCAGCAGTTCAAATCCTGAAGGAGTGGCCCTTTCTGGTTCGGTCGGTAAAATAATACTATTTTGTCCTTTTTTCAGAACCGACAGGAGTCACCTAGCTCTTAGAGCAATCTTACCTTCTGCAGCAATACCACGAATGCCAGAAATTCCATACACATATTTGAAAAGCATGATCTCCATAGTAGATGGGTCAGATTTCTCTCTTACCTACTCTTCTATCCAGTCTCTGTCCTCACCTGCTCTCTCCCCAGCCCCCACTTTACCAACCTCCCCAAAGTCCCCTAACAGTCGGATGCGCTGAGAATTTTAAGGCAGAGCTTTTTCCTGCTCTCTGCAATGTCCGGAACTGAGCGGGCCATTTCCTGCCTCGTCTGTCCCTCTCATTCAGTTGCGCCCACGGCTGTGACGGGGCTTCCCACCCTGCACCCCCACCAGAGCCTTTATTTCCCTCTTCTTTCCTAAACCCCTGAGTTTACATTCCATTCAAAGTGCGTACTGTACTCTGTAGTTTGGCCCCCCACCCCTCCCCTTCTGCCCCGCGCTCCCTCTTCCTCCACCTGAATCATGGATGCCTGTCCTCTCACTGGCCGCCTGTTGAAAACCTGTGTGGTGAACCCTTCACTTTGTACAAAGGCATGTGTGTGTCTGCATCATCTTCCCAGTGAATTGTCCATCTCAGATTTATAATGCAGTCTGTAAAGAAAAAATACTTACTGTGTGAGGCATAAGTTGCATGCCTTTTGATATTAAGTACATCTCTCTGTGTTATATATAACTGATCTTGGGTGTAGAGGTAATAATGTCTGATATTTGAGGGGGTGGCACTTCATGCCACATGCCAGGCGCTATGCTAAGATATAGTTCACTAATTAGCTCATACTTTCAAATGCGTGTCTGCACTAAGAAATTTCATATGCACACATGTATATGTAAGTGGTTAATGTACACATACATGCACATAGATGTATATAGTGACCATATGGTTATTCAGTTGTGGAATTAGCCAGACATACAGGATCCATGACCTGGCCTATACTTACGTGCCCTGGCTCACCTTCTGCCTCTCTCAGAACACACTTTACATTCCATTGGCCCAAGAAGCACAATTCTTCCCTTGCAGAGTTCTAGTGAAGGTTAACTGTGGTCCTGTGAAAAGCATTTGGACCAGAGAACGTTCTCAACAAATGCCAGGGCTTCCTTCCTGTGGCCTTTCTCTGCCTTAGCCAGGTCCATCACCCCTGACACCTTGAGAGCTTCCCGTAATTCTTTTCCACCCTTCATGAAGCCCCATATTCGGGGTAATGGCTGTGTCTAGGGAGGGAGGGAGCCGTTTGGATTGGGTGGGGTCAGGGCGGAGGAAACAGGAAGCATCCTGGAATACTTTCCTTCTGAATTGGTTGTGGGTACATGAGTATTCTGTTAATCTAAAGATTTTTACACCATTTGAAATATTTTACCATTTCAGGAAAACAAACCAAAAGCCTGATGCTTATGTTTTATTGATCACCGAGACCTTTGTCTGAAAACAGTGGGAATTCAGGCAGCTGAGTGCTTTTGTGGCCGGCCTCAGGCAGAAGGTGTCAGGGGCAGCAGCAGCTTCCGAGGGAGATCAGACATGTGCATCCTGTCTGTCCAGCTGATGCGGCCTTTCTTTTGTGTCTTTCCGGGCCGCTTCTCTGAGTGAACGTGGGCAGTAACCAGAGCTGCGTTTTATCTTTTTAAACATCTCAGCCCGAAATGCTGACATCCACTGTAGGCAGCATGAATTTTTAATGTGGCGTTTTCAGGAGGAGGCTGCTGGGCCTCGCTTCATTCTGCAGGACTGCTGTTTCCCTCGCCGCGTGGAGACCGCCTTCCCTGGCGCAGGCCCCGTTCTGCTCCTTGAGTGCCCTTGCGCCCCCACAGTTACCGAGTCTGTCTGGGAGAGTGAAAAATGTTAAAATTTCATCTCTGTTATTGAACAACTTTGGAGCTTTAAGAAGGGAAGACCTCTTAAATTCCTGAAAAGGAAATCAACCAATCCAAGGCCACAGAGACTTACTTGAGTCCTTGCTTCATGAGCCTAGCTCACTGAAAAGTGCGTGGTGGTGTTTGCGGTGTGGGGACGGACACAGAGGTGAGCCGGAGGCAGTCCCTGCCTCTCGTGGTCTGGTGGCTGGGAAAGATCTTCACTCACACAAATGTGATCCGATGTGGCGGAAAAGACTGCAGAAGAGGTATAGAGAATTATGGGCAAGGAAAGATCCTTGGCAACTAAGGGAAGGCTTTATAAAGAAAAGGTACTGCATTAAGCCTTTAAAGATAGGACTTTGAAAGGTAGGCTTTTGTTAGGTACACATTTGTTCCTTTATTCACTCAGTGAACATTATACATCTCCTGTGGGCCTCCATACAAGTCCATGCTTCCCTGGACTCCGTGACAGGGGAAGAGAAATGGAGAGGTGAGCACAGGCATCTAAAATGCTTCCATGTCAAAGTGCCACCCATCACCTCCTTCACATTTCCTTGGCTCTGTGAAAGTCTCTCCCTCGCCTTACCACTTCAAGAGGTGGGGATCTTCTGTGCTCCTGTCCATAATCCTGCAGAGACTGGGAACCTGGCTGTTCGCGATGAGTGGCCATGTCTGCACAGAGTCACAAGATCCAGTGCACAGCTTAGCAGGACCGCACTGGGTGCAGAATGGATAACAGACAGCGGGGGAGCAAGAACTGCAGTAGAGCAGCTCTTGCAGGAAGCTTTTGCAGTGGCCGAAGCCAGAGATGATACCAGATCAGGTCGATAGCTATGGGGATGGTGAGACGCTGTCAGACTTTGGATACCTTTGAAAGATAGGGGCAACAGGATTTGCCAGTGGGTTGCATCTGAGATATGAGAAAGAGGAAAATCAAGTCTGACTTGATGGTTTTCAGCCTGAGCAGCTATACCAGTGTGGGGCATCTGCCATTAACTGACGGAGACAGGGAACTGCGGAGAGCAGAGGGCGGGGCGGCACAGCCGGGCTGAAGTTCAGCGTGTTAACATTGGCCACGCCACTGGGCATCCTAGCGGGCATGTTGCCTGGGCAGTTGGTGTGTGAGTCTGTTTTTCAGGAGTGGGGTCGGTGCTGGGGATGCAACTTGGGTGGGGGTCGTCAGCTGATAGAAGTTACTTAAAGCCATTCGATTAGGTGAGACCCCGAGAGAGTGAGCAGTGATAAAGAATAAAGGCCCAAAGACCGAGGCCACGGCTCTGCCACCTGAGGAGGTCCGGCCAAGGGAGGACCAGCAAAGACAGTGGACAGGGGCAGCCCTGTGGTAGGGCAGGGAAGGCAGTGGGACACCCTACAAGGCAGGTAAAGGACGTTTTCACAGACTCTCAGACACAGGCAACAGAGTGACGGTTACCAGCAGCTAGGTGGGTGGGGAGGGGAAGAAGAGGGTGAAGAGGGTCAAATTTATGGTGACAGAGGGTGACTTGATTTTGGGTGGTGGGCACACAATGCAATATACAGGTGATGTATTTAGAATTGTACACTTGAAACCTATCTAATGTTGTTAACCAATGCCATCCCCAATAAATTCAGTTTTTAAAAACCTAGTGTTTCAAGGAAGTAGAAGTTTTTATGGAGCATTCACTACTGGGAGATTTTTGTATATTTTTTTCTTTTTTTATTGAATTTATAGCTGTGGCATAGGCTAATAAAATTACATAGGTTTCAGGTACACAATTCCATAATACATCGTCTGTATATTGTATTGTGTGTTCGCCACTCCAAGTCACATCTCCTTCCATCACCGTTTATCTCCCCTGTACCCTCTCCTACCTCCCCTGTGTCCGAGTGTTTTGTTTTACTTAATCCCTTCACCTTTTTCACCCAGCCCCCCAACCCCTCCGCTCTGCATCAGTGTGCCCTCGAGAACAGTATCTGTGGAAATTGAGAAACTAAGGTAGTAAAGCTCTTGGGTGGTGAAACCCAGCCTGGAACCCGGACGGGCTGGTCAGCACCTGCACACTTCGAGAGGTGGGATGTGAGAAAGCAACCGAACAGTACTGCTCAGGCCCCAGGGCTTCAAAAAGCATTAAAGGAAATTAACATTAGTTGCAGAAAAAGAAGCATGTTAGAACACGTGCGGTTCTCTTTTGCGCACTCCAAGGTTGATTGGATTCTAAGGAGAATTTTCTCCTCGTTTCCTGATTACCATAGTTTCTTAATTGCTTGAAAATAGGATGATTATTTGACTCCTCAGCCCTCGGGAGTCCGTGGATTAATTGGGACATGAGTGAGCTAAATGCTGTGATGGAGAAAGGGGAAACCTCCTTCAATGGAGAACACTCAGCGCCCTGCTAACCACCTTCTGGACACATTCAGTAAATAATAGGTGACTGTTTCTCTTCCCTTTCCTTGTAAGAGTTTCTAATGATCAATCGATGTTCCAAGTAACACAGTCTTGTGGCAACTAATAGCTCAGACTCCTCTTTCTTTTTCTTTTTTAGATCATGTACAAAATGAAGAAAACTATGCACAAGTTCTGGATAAGTTTGGGAGTAATTTTTTAAGTCGAGACAACCCAGATCTTGGCACTGCTTTTGTCAAATTTTCTACTCTTACAAAGGAACTGTCCACACTGCTGAAAAATCTGGTAAGCCATTTCATCAGCGATTTTTTTTAAATTACAGCCAAAAAGCTTTTTAGTCCTGGGCATGTGGAGTCCCGTGAAAAGAAAGTGCCATGGCGAATTTGTGCTTGCGGCCCAGCAGAAACCTGAGTAGATTTTTCGAGTCTCGGAGACACAGGTTAGCCTGACTTCTTTTCCATGTTCTGCCATCGTTCTGTTCCTGTTCTAGAAAACTTCTATCAGCTGCACCTTTTAATGAGCTCAGTGATGATGGTTTCTGTGTCAGCCATACATGTTCTGTCTCACTCGTGTGGAGGTGACCGTGCATTTTGATCCCTGGTGCACAAATTAATCTCTCCCAACTCCCCGCATCCTTTTAACCCGCTACCAAGAAAAAGATTTTGAGAGTCAGGGATTTGGGGTTTCAGAAGTAGATGACAAGAAGCATCCCTAAACACCTGGGACACTGGAGGTGCGCCCCTAGGAGGCAGATGTAAAGTTGGGGGTGGAGGACCCTTTTGCCAGGCAGCATGGTTTGGGCACCCCCAGGCTGTGCCCACCACCCTCCCCCAGCCTCACTATGTCCACCCTGACGAAAGTCTGTTTTTGTGAGCTAATTTAATCCAATCTCATTTCTCCTAAGTCCCAAGAAAGAGGAGTGCAGGGAGGCTGAAAGGTACCCCCAGGAAAACGCTACCATACTTTCCTCGGGCTTTTCCTGAAGAGGAGGAGCTGTTTCCCTCTTTTTCTCTCCCCCAGCCTCTCACTGTTGCACCTTGGCCTCCATTAAGGACCCAGAACTCACACTCAAGATGCCTTGGCCCAGCTCAGTTGCCCAGATGTCAGATAGGCTTTGCACACTCAGACGAGAGTCTTGTCACCGATCTGTGTGGCACAGATGGCTCACTTCCAGAGGAATACACCCTCTTGGACAAATGAAAACTTTCTGTATATATTAACCTGAATATTTGACCAACCAGAATATTTTTTCCCATCATGCTGGATAAATACATGTGTCTATGTGTCTGTCTTCCCAACAGTTTAATTCTCATTGGTAGTTTATGCTGTTGATGTAGTCTTACTCAGTGACAATCTTAAAGGAAATAAAGGTGGAGCATAGAAATGTGTCTCATTTTCAAAAACTTTAGAAGGGATCATTTTGACCTTAGCACAGTAGTCCCCAAACTTTTTGGCACCAGAGACTGGTTTAGTGGAAGACAGTTTTTCTGTGAATGGGGGTAAAGGGTGGGGAGTGGATGGTTTGGGGGTGATTCGAGCACATTACACTCAAGCTCACCCCTTGCTGTGAGGCCTGGTTCCTGATAGGCCTGGACCAATACTGGTCTGCGTGCGGCCTGGAGGTGGGGCCCCTGCCCTAGCACATACGTATTTCTACACTTTGGGCTTTTTTGATGAACCCATGGTATTTCTGTAAATCTTACATTACTGTATTTGAATGTCTTTTATCTGGAAGGGGCCCTCTCATTTCTCCTTCTTTGGGCTTCACTTGCCTCTTGGCTGGGGCGTTGCTCAGAGGGCAGTGTGGTGGGAAGAAGGGAAGTGAAAGCAGACTCTGCCAGTGCACTTTGGTAATATCTGGTGAAAGGCTTGCTCCGGGAGGAAGCTCCGTTTTTGCCGAGGTCACTGTTTTCACAGGGATATCTTGCTAACCTGTAGTTTCCAGGAGACCAGATGTACTTGGCTTAAGTCAAGAGTCATCACTCCCACATTTCCTGAACCGATCCCTTTGCCTGCTTCCCTGCTCCCGAGGCCCCTTCGCACTGTGTGTGTATGCCAGTGGCCACTCACGTCAGTCGTCTGCATTTGCTTATCGAGTGATACATTTGTAGGGTTACCGCCCTACAAAACGACTGTTGTTTACTGAATGCTTTCACACGCTATGCACATGCCAGGTTCAGGAATGTTTTATTTAGCAACGTACCACGACCCTGCAGCAAAACCAAGGCACAGCGAGATTATGGAACTTGTTCGGGCACACTGGTAGTGAGTAGATGTGAACCAGACGTTGTCTCTGCATCCCCTGTCTTTACCACCTGCCCCCGAACTGCCTCTGTCACCTCCCTCTGAGGAGGGGGTGTCTCCCTAAGTGGAAGAGCTGATCTACTAGGTCCCCTAAACATACCCAAGCTGCAGGCCGCCTTCTTCCAAATCAACTCTCTTTGAAGGAATAGAAGTCTTAAGAAAGATCTAAAGGAAATTGCTAGAAGATCCAATTCATTTAATTAAAAATTTAAAAACCAACATTTTCCCTTGAAGGTGGTGGTGGCACCCCTTTTTTGAAGGGCAAGTGGAAGATCAGTTTTTACTACCATTGGTTGCTAAGGGAAGGCTATTCTGATGGAATCCAAAGTCGGTCCCAGGAGTTTATACAACCCGACAGCAGTCGGTCTGCAGCTTGCTGCTTCCCTTTTCGTGTTTCGCCAGGAAGGGGAAGAACAAGCAGGGCAGATTGATGGGGCCACGCCTTGGGACGGAGGGTGCAGAGGAAGCCAGGCCCCGCAGGGCAGGAGGGGTTTCTGAGTTAGCATGCAGCACAGCAGTGCCAGGCCCAGGGTTTGGGGGAGCACTCCCCCTTGTTGAAGCTCTGGAACACCCCCATGGGAACCAGTGGTTCTCAGAAGATCCCCTAACGTTTCATTCACTTAGGCTAGTGAAGGCTGGAAATGCTAAGCAATAGTGTGTGCAGTTGAAATTTAGAAGGTAAGATTTATTTTTTTAGAAAAGGAACTCTGCCAGTGCCGGTGTCTGGGTTTTGGCAAGGGTTGGGGAAGAGAGAGAGCTCGCAAGCACCCGTTGGCAGGAGCTGGTGGATGGGTACAAGGGGCCTCTCTGTACTACTTTTTGCAATTGGCGGGGTGGGGGGGAGTCATCTAGAATTTTTTTTTCCAAAATAAAAAGTTTAAATAAACATCTAAATCATCAAACACAGGGAGAGAAAGTAGGGGAAACCATGACTAATACAGCTATTGTTACATAAAAATTTCAAGGTAAATCAAATGTACAGAACAAAAACCCAAGTCACCCTCTCTGCTCTTCCCTCAGACCGCCGACCTGTACACTCAGTCCCTTTTCCTGCAGTCACTGTTCCCCAGGTGGCGTGACTGGCCGTTTTCTCCCGAGGTGAACCCATTTGTCATGTCTGAGTGTGGCTGGGGAGTGCTGCCTCTTAGTGGTGAGAAGCCCGGGAGACATGGACGTGACCTATTTCAGGGCTGTTGTTTGCAGAGTGTCTGCAGCAAGGTTTTAAGTGCATGGGCTTTTATGTGAAGTGCCTGTCACAGGTTCGGTTCATGGTATATATTGGTAGATCTTAGCATTTTAAAAAAGTATTATATTCCTTTAGTTGACTTAAGAATCTCTCTGAACTCATCCTTCCTCTAATTAAAGATGCCTTCCTAATTAATGCCAACTCCAGACATGTAACAAATTATTTGTTTCACTGAAGCAGAGACTATTTCTTGTTTCCATGCCATTTTTTTCTTCTGTTTTATCACTTTAAATGCCCTTTCATAGTTCATGTGTTAATGATAAAGGCTTTCTTTATCATGCAACTTCCCTGTCTTTAAAAAAAAAAAAAAAAGGAAAACTAAAGAAGGAAAAGAAAGGATGCTATTGAGTGCTAGCTATTTCCAAATATTTTTTATTATTATTTTGAATAAATATACAATAAAAAAATTATATTCAATCTTTATTTTTTTTTAACCGTTTCAAGGAAAGCAGGAAAATGGTGCCTGTCCCTCCCAGTTCCCTGTGCCGGGCCACCACGGCCTGTGATGCTGGCCACGACCTCAAGGAGTCAGCTGAGCATTGCCTCCATTTAATTTCCAAACCACAAAATGGGGCCGGAAAGGAGTAACCGGTGGATTGAAATAGCTTCTCAGTGGGCAGAGGAAAACCATTGAAACCAAGAGCCATCCCCAATGTAGCCCTAGTTTTAGAAAATATACGTAAAACCTCTTGTAAAACCGTAGGAGGTGCCCAAAGGGTCGTGGTCCAGCCAGGACCCTTGGTGCCTCGGGCCCTGCTCTTCCCTGGGCCTGGCGCAGCGCCGGGGCTGGCAGGGGAGCCTGCGCCCCCTCCGGCAGTTAGAGGGCAGATGTTGCTTCAGAGCTGCTGCAGCAAAGCGAAGATTTCGGCAGCTGCATAGCATTTCCTGTGTGCAATGTTGGACTGCAGGGTATTGTGGCTTGGGTTGAGGGGTTTTAGTTTTTTGTTTTCTTCTTTTCTTCCCCCTCAAAAGGGAATAGCGGGAAATGTGCAGGCTGGATTGAGATTGCTAGCTGATTGTTTCTCAAATTCTTTGAAACACTAAAAAATGTAGAGGGCTTGGGTATACTCAGTGGTTAGCTGGTAGCCCCTGGACGCCCTGGATTATATCATGCATTTAAAAAACCTCATCTTTTGGCAGAATGGTAACCCGCCATTGCGAGGTTTCACATTCAGTCTTTCAGACATGCCCTCATGTCCCGATATGCCTCGCTGCCAGTCCGTGCTGTGGGGCCGTCTGCGAAATGAGATCCCTCCACGTGGGTGGGTGGAGGGTGGGTAAGAGGGAGGCTTGCTTTCTCACTCCTGTTACAAGCTTTGTACGTGTTCAACATAAAAATTTCAGGAATATGGAATACATTAAATAAAATAAAGATCATCATATAATTCTAACTTCCAACTTAATACTAATATTATAGTACGTCCTTTGAAACAATTTTGGACATTTTTACGCAGAGACACTGTGTATCTATACCATCTAAGTCGGCAATCTCTTATTCAAAGCCCTAGAGGTCAGATGTGTTTCAAAATTCAGAGTCCTACAGGTTTCAGAAGGGAGACGGAATGCGCCCAGTGTAACGCCCCCAGGACTTCTTGGGCAGGTCCTCATAATTAAACACAGCTTCACCTCTGCAGTGAAAGACGTGCATATTTACACGAACGGGGGAAAGGCTCTCAGGAGCCCCACCTCAATCCAGGTGAGGGCTTCCCACCGAATGGATTCCGATCCGGTCAGGTTTCGCTGCTAAATAAGTTTCCGTGGTTGTTACTGTTGAAGTGCCTGTATTTACAACCAGCGGTGGCCCCACTTCACCCTGCCAGGCAGTAGTTGCAGTTGTTCTTACCTAACAGCTGAGGAAACTGAGTCAGAGCACCAAGTAGCCGTCAGCTGGCGTCCAGACCTGGCGGTCTGCTCCGGAGTCCGCGCCTTTAAGCAGCACAGTGGACCTCCTTTTATGGACATAATACATAAAATGCTTAATTTATTTAAGTAGAAAGTCTTGATTTATACAACAGCAAGTAAAACAGCGGCACAGATGTTGCAAGAAGCAGGCAGACAGGGTTCTGAGGTAATCAGCAACCTTCTGTCAGCGTGGTCTTCGTCCCAGAACCCTCCAGGGCGCCTCCTCCAGGCCAAGACCTGGAGGCACCGTGTGAAAAGCAAACACCCAGAGAATCCTGCCAAACTCAGCCTCGCACCCCCCTCCGCCCCTCCGCTCTTCCCGGAGTTCCCACTTTCCATCCCAGCCGTGGCCTCCCACCTGGGTCCTGCCATCCCGCCTGCTGCAGTTGGAATGTTCTGTCTTGAACTGGTTTTGGATTCCTCTGCAGATTGTTCCGTCTGATCTCCCCTCGCCTGCATTCTCCATAGCCCGCAGACCAGGCCACCAACTCAGGACCCAGGCTCCTGGGCAGGACTGTGGCCCGGGCCCGGCACTGCTTTAGGCGCTGCTATCAGCCAGCACCAGGGAGCACGGGCTCGTGAGGGGTCGGCGCAGGGTTCTGGGGTCCACTAGTACAAGCCAGTTGGGTGCGTTAGCTGCGTCCACCCTGCCACGCAGGCACAGCGGCCATTCTGGGCCCAGTGCTTCTGGCTTCCTGTTGCCTGGGAACAGGAGTCTCAGAGTGTGAGATGCCTTTTCCTAGGGGTTTTCTTGGAAACACTCATCGCACGCCTGGTTTTGGACAAACATTCTGGATTGGAAAGCACTTCATGTTACCCTTGGGGATCGACCGTGCGCATGTACCTGTGAAAGGCTTGACAACATTCCTACAATGGAGAGACCTGGCCAATTCAAAGACCTTTCCTAACTTACCTGGTCCTTGCTGTATAAGAAGCTCACTCCTCATGGAACCGCTCTGAAAAGTGTTGAGTTAGGTGGTTTGCTGCATCAGGTGATCCATTTCATTTCTTTATTTGTTTTCATTTTATTCCATTTCATGACTACACTTCTAGAGTTTATTTCTTATTTACCTTTCAATATTGAATTTCTGATATTTAGGCCGGTTGCTTCTTTACACTTTGCCCCTTTATTTTTTATTATGCCCTTTGATGCCTTTGGTACTTTCAGTTTAAACATGGAGAAACAGCCTAGTCATTCAGTCTGGAATGAGCCACTTGACTACATCTTCCACGAAAAATAATGGGCCCTCTTCTTGACTAATTGCCCAACTGTATTAAGCAATTGGAAGTTCAGAGAGTGGCAGAAATCCCACGACTTTAAAGTCAGATACAACTGAGTTCAGATCTCCATTCCACCATTTCCCAAGCTGGGTCACCGGGGGCAGGGTGTTTCATCCATCCATTCATTCACTCACTCACTCACTCATTCATCCAGAAAACAAGGGTGTCAGGAAAGGCCTCAGGGGAGGGAGACCCTTGGGCTGCACTACAAATAATTAGTAGATACTTATGGAACTATTCTCTTAGGCTTTTAGATGCTCTTTAAAAAAAAAAAATAGGAACACTAAAGAGCATTAAGCATTGGTTGATAATGCTTGATATTTAGAGACTGAAGTAAGAATATTTTAAAAAGAGACTTTCTAAATTCCAGCCCTGACTCAGGCAGCATTTACTGAGCGTCCGCTCTGTGCCAGGCTCTGTGCTGACCTTGACTGTCACATCCTGTTGAAGAGGCTGCTTATGCAGAACACACAACAGTTTATACTGATGTGCCACTTCATTTTGTAGGGGAAGATGGACATGTCCGTCGGGCCAGGTCTTTGTATCTCCTGCTTTTTGTTGCCCACGAGCAGAGAAAACGTACTCAGTTCCCCAGGGGCGGTGGCTCCCCAGGCGTAATACCGAAGAAGGTGCATTCTCTGCAAGGGTGGCCTTGAAACATAGCAACTGACGATGGCTACCACAGCCACCACGTAGATAAAAGTTTTTGAATTCTACAGTTTTCACTGAGTATAAAGTGCAGTGAGTCTTTGAACATGAAGCTACGCACCAAGCAGAATAGGGCCGCGTGGGCCAAGGGGGCAGCAGATGTCTCTGTTTTCTCACCCGTTAAATGAAGACAGCATGTCTGCTCTGAGGCATTGCTGTTCTTCCAGTATCTGGTGAGCCCTGTGTGCTTGTGTATTTAACTCAGTAGATTTTAAAACTGTGTTGAGAAGGTGCTTTCTAAGTGCAAGTTTGTTTTTGTAAAGTATATAGTGTGTGATGAAGATGCTCAGCGAAGGCGAGGAGAATGTGATTTGATCCCACTGACAGTGTGGTTTTGTACTAGTTGAAACAACAAATTATACACGACATGCATGGAAATGAAACTAAAGTTCTGAAAGTTGATCGCAAACTAACTGATGAATCATTTCACCGATAAAGAAATCCGAGGGGTGGGGATGTCTTTTTTAAACCATAGTGTAACTAGATAGACCCTTTTCCTTTTGCTTTCCTGTGTATCCTAGCCTTATAAATCTCAGCTACTCTCCCTTCCTTACAGTCATCCTCAGATGAAATCAGATGCTGCACATAATGCAAAGGAAAACAGCGCTTTTGTTTTCACTCGATGTAGGGAGATGACGATGAATGTAACCCATCATTTCCTTAAAGTGAATTAGACGAAATAGAATTGCATTATTCTACATGATGGACGTTTTCCCGGTAAAGCTTGCAGAAGAACCATACTTCTCACTTAAATCAGCCTTTTCAGTTCCTGAAGCCTTCGGCATGCTGGTGGGATTGGGCTTCCGCCTTCCCTCAGTCTTTACCAGTCTCCCAGAGCCGCCACTCGCCTCTGTTTCTTCACCATGGTTAGGTCTTAGACCACAGCAGGTGACTGCCACTCTCAGACTGGAGGTCTTCTCTAAAGGAACTTAGGACGCCCTTAGACTAAGGCAGTGGTGCCCAAACTTGACCTTGCATCGATGTCCCCTAGGTTGTTGGGCCCCACCCTCAGAGTGTCTGATAAATAACTGGGTTTGTGGTTTCATTTCGAACAAGTTTTCAGGTGGTGCTGACGCTGTCGACTGCCCGAGGACCACACTTGGAGAACCACTAATAACCACGGTCATTCTGGAGGGAGATCCAGAGTCCCGTAGCGTTATAGAGAAGCTGTACCCTTGTTCCTCTGAACTCACTACCTAATTAATTACTTCTACTTTCATACATAACATCTGGTTGGTATCATGTATTAACAAATCCAATCACAAGTTAAGTGAGAAATAGGCTGCTGGCTGATTACATCGCCCCCTTGTGTTTCTATGTCATATTTCTTTTAATAACTTTCCGAATACAAAAATAATGCCAATTCATTGTTGAAAACTTAGAAAATACAGGGGAAAAGACAGACAAAAATCACCCATAACCTTCTAACCCACTACGAAGGAGCTGAGATGTATCTATATGTCCTCTAACCATTTTTCTGTTTACACTGTATTTTTTATGTGTATTTTTTAATCATAAACTTTAACAACATTGGGCTCATACTGCAGCACTGTTTTGTAACCAGTTTTCACTCATGTATATCTTTTGAACATGGCTTTTTATTTGGTAACGTATTATAGCCTAATTGGAACGGGAAGCAGAGCAGCCCAGTTGCAGCTGGGTGGCAGCCCCCATTAGCAGCAGCCGGGCAGCCTGCTCCCTAACCCCCACCCTGTGGTCTGCAGGGCCCAGGGGCACCGTCCGTGACTTTGTTTCCGACAGCTGTGCGGATGCCCATCATTCTGCCGAAATGTACTTACCCGTCTCCTTATTGAACATCTCCATGGTTTCCATTTTCACTGTTTGCAGTAGTGCTTGGGGGCACCTTTTGAAGTCTGAGCATGTGCCACGATTATAGATTATTTAGATGCTGACCATCTTCCGTGCATGAATTCACTGTGTGATATTCTTGTTTTTCCTTCCTTCACGATCGTTTGAGCCCACTAGGAAATGGGCAGAAACAGCCTGTAGCCCACGGTCCTGTGGTCCTGTCAGTCCAGAAAATGAGTTAAGACACTCATTTTCTTGAGATATTTCAGACTTTCTCAAAGGTTGTATTTATATTGTGAAGTTTTATAAGGGACATTGTGAACTATACCCCCAAATTTAGGGTTCTGATAGGAATGGTAAAGTGACCCTTGTGACCTGTGAGAATGGTCGGGACCTCACTGAGGAAGTGACGTGGAGACGAGAAGGCTCTCGGCCAACAGCCAGAGGGGGGCTGGTCCAGACCGAGGGTGAAGCCGGAAGGGGCCCGTGTGGTGGAAGGGTAGTGGGCGTGGCCAGAGGGCCTCAGGCAGGTGCCCAGGCCAGACCTGAACCAGGCTGGATTCGGATGCAGGTCAGTGGGAAGACTCCAGTGGTCTTCACCGGGAGAGTGATGTGATCGGATCATTGCTTTGAAAGAGCACTCTGACTGTAGAACCCAGGAAGTGACAGTGGCCTCTGGAGTCAGCAAAACCCTTAACACCCGATTGCTTGCTCACTGTTGCCCCTTGGGCAGCAGATTTAACCTCTGAGTCGGTTTCCTTGTTAGCCAGGTGAGACTAAGCCCCACCACACAGTGGTTGTGGGCAGTAACTGCAGGTGGCACTCATTAAACACAGCGCCATTTGTCACTTTAATAGATCGGGTTCAGGCTCTCTGCCTAGATTAGAACACGGTGTGATGGGCGCATATCGTGCAGTTTGTGGAGACTCGTGCAGAGGGAGGCAGGCAAACATGGGCTACAGAAGTCACCAATGGAGAGACCATGGTGCGCTGTGGAGGACGCTTGGGGGTCCCCTCACCTCCCACTCAAAAATCTTTTCCATTATCTGAAGCGCTGTCCATTTCTGAAGCGCTGTACATTTTTTCCACCACCACTACTGAGCTTTCCAAGGGTGAAACAATTCTTTTAAAAAATCAACCTAGTCTCTGTTGCGCAAGGTATTTTGTATGCCTAGGGCCCAGGGTCTGGATCTCAGGTGGTCCCCGCAGCGGCCTGCAGAGGAGGTGGCCTTATCGTTCCCACTCTGTAGGCAAGGGAACCAAGTCTCTCAAATGGCACTCGAGTCGTGAGAGTGCTGGGTAGTCCCACGATCCAAACCCCTGGGCAGCGGCTGGGTGGTAGCTCCAGCTCTCGTCTGTGTTGGATTTGTAAGTGCCCTCAACCTGTGAGCAGCATTCTCAGTTTCCCCTGGGTGCAAAGCAAACAAATAAAATAAGACTGAATTGAATAGCCAGTAATCGCTGATAATTGCATATTCATGTAGATAGGATATTATAGTCTTCAGAACATTCGGATATCTGCAAACAGTGCTGTTAGTGGTTCACCGACTTCGGAGTCAAGACCTGGATTGCGGTGTGACCCCTCCACTTAACCAGCTGAGTGTGTGTGAACAGATTACCTAAGAACACCTCGCGGGTTATCGGGGGCAGCCACTGGAGCCTAGTGTAAAAGCAGGACTGGTGTAGCGTCGCTCTCCCTGATCCTCTCACACCAGTGTTGGCTAGTTGAGGAATGTGCTGGAACACTCGTTTTCAGATTAGGAAACTGAGTCAGCAAGGTCAGCGGCTAGCCAGTTATTCAGGCCTGGAGTGATGAGTGGCCACACGCCTCTGGGCTTCCCGGCTCCTGCCGAAACCACTTTCGTCTGTATCTTAATCCCCTGGAAAACGGCCTGATGACAAACAAGGTGCCAGTTTGAGTAGCTTCAAGGTGGTCAATAGCTCCCTGGGGCGCGAAGGAGTTAACCCACCAGACAGAATGCCTAATTTATGCCAGGGAAATGTCTTCACTGCTGGGAGCTGGCTCATTGTTTTAATTGGATTTTCCAACGTGCTGAGCAAGTCAGCAGATTTGCATTAGCTTTACTTTCAGCAAAACCTCTCAGTCTGTGAAGAGGAAGGAGAGAGAACCAACGGGAGGGAGAATGTCAGAATTAATGTGGGATGACAAAGCAAGCCAATTATGTCCTCGCTAATTGAGGCAGTGGCGTGGAGGTATCCTGGAGGTGCCATTGCAGGGCCATGCTGCTCTCTGCTGCCCTAACATGGCAGGTCACCGACCCTCTCCCTGGGATGCAGAGGGCAGCGCGGACACCTACCCACAGGCCCCCAGAGTCGACCAGAAAGCACAGGACAGGGTGACCCACAGCCGCTTCATGGCTCCTGCACTGAGGTCTGGTCAGTGAGTGAACAAACAGATGCAGCACCTCCCTTAAAAAGCCCTACTTTCTAGAGAGGAAAGATGGGTGATGAGTCAGTCAACAGATAAATGAAGTCCTTTCATTTTGTGGTAAAGCTATAAAGTTAGGGGGCAGATCAGGACAGAAGATACGTGTGTGTGTGTGCGCGCGCGTGCTTATGTCCATAGAGGAAAACTGTCCGTGAAGTCACCACCAAGTCTGGTAGTGTCTAAACAATGGTAAGGAATAAATGGTTATTTTAATCAAAACCAGTATTAATTAGTGTATTTGCTTACGCAGGTCACTTTTGCATAATGAAAGATAGATCTCTGCTTCCTCCCGACTGACGTATTCTAAATTTCTGGTTGGGCTTGATGTCTGTGCTCACAGGAGAAGCAGCTGTCTGTGAGGAAGGAAGCAAGCAGTGGTGTGTTTGGAAAGCAGATGTGTTTACCGCACCTAAGCATCAGTCCCAAAGTGGTTTTTAATGCGCCCCTGGCTCAGTAAAGCAGGAAGGAATGTCCTTCTTAAAACATGGTCCTCAACTTCTTATCGTGGGGAATCCCATAAAGAACTTGTTGATTCAACCTTATGAAAGGAAAGGAAACGGGTTATAGCTGAGTAAATGGGAATGGAGTTGATAGAATTTTAGTAAAATAAATGGAAAATAAACTATATGGTGGATTGGAAAGGCTTTTTAATTAAACCCATTGAAGATCGTGAAGGTGCTACAGGACGTCTGTCCCATATTGTCACTGTGTGATGTTGGCCACATTGCAGCTGCTACGGGGATGCGTTTGTGACACAGCGCTTGCAAGTCTTGTAAAAGAACTAGAGAATAAATTTAAAAAGACAACAACAACAGGAAAAATCACAGAATCCTCCAGCTGTGACGCTACATGATTCATCTCTCGCTGACCAACACCTTAAAGTGTCAGAGGAAAGGGTCCTGTCCTGGAGATCTTCAAGGAAGGAGATTCAGCTTTGCCTCTTGTTAAGTAATTCCTAAACGTTCTCTCCTCTGGAGATGGGTCGCTTTCTCTTTGCTGTCTCCTTATATCTTTGTAATGACAGGTCGTTACCATTCACTTCTCACTTAACTCAGTCTCCTCTGCCAGCTTTTATAAATGAACCTACTTTTTCCCGGGAAGTAGGTTGGGAAGAGTTTGTACGTTTTTGTGTTGTTTTCCTGTGGCCTAAAGGCTAGTCACGGGGAAGATTCTGGATTCATAATACACGGCATTTTGCCTTTTTGGTTTCTTATTGGCCCCTAGAGTATGTGTGTGGATAACCACAAAGAAATTCTTCATTCTTGGGGTTTTCTATCAGTGCATCTGCAGCCCCCCGCGTCCTGCCCCATGCCTGGCCGCGGTGACGGCCTTGAAAGGTCGCGACGTGTGCCGTGTGTTTGCTGTGTGGTCAGTCCATGGCTTTTGAGGGACTGTGCCTTCTTCACAGCCCCCCACATTCAGTGCTAACCACAGAGTTGCCTAATTCCTCCCTTGTCATTTTTCTCATGTGGCCTTCAGATCAAGGTGGCAGTAACATCATGCTTTTTCCTGCTTCATTTCACAAAGGATTGGCGGCATCAGTGACTAAACATTAAAAATGGTTGATAATCACTCTATTCATTTTTTTGTTTTAGAATTTTTTACTATTTTTAAATAAACAATATAGTATGTGTTACCAAATCTTCTTAAAAATGCAAAATAGTACAGAGTGAAAAGCTTCCCCCGCCCCCGCCCGTGCAGTCTCCAGAGGACCCAGTCTCAGCGGTTTCCTCTGTCCTTTCCGAAATAGTTCAGGCATAGCGTATTTTGTTCTCTTTTTATACGAATCCTCACACACTGTGAACAGTTTTACACTTTGCTTTCACTTCAGAACAACTTGTCTTGGGAGCGTGTACAGAGTTAGACAGCAAGAGCCTTCCCATTTTTGCAGCTGTGTAGAGCTCCCATAATTTCTGAGTCAGCCCCTGCTAATGAGCAGTGACCTTTCCATGGGGGTACACAGTCCTGCAGAGATGGACCTCGTGCACACGCTTCTGTATTTCCTCCATTCTGCAAATATTTAGTGAGTGCGCACTCTGTGCCAGGCCATGTTCTAAGCTCTAGAAATGTACCCGTGAACATACAGACCTTACTCTCAAAGAGCTTGCAATCAAACTGGGGCACAGCAGACCAATAAGGAAACACATACATACATACATACATACATACATACATACATGAATGGCTAAGGATGGTAAGGATTTTGCAGAAAAATAATGCCTCCATGAACAAGGAGAGGTCAGTACTGGCTTGATTAGTGAAGGGTGGGGCAGGCACCCCTTTACTTACCCACCATCCACGTAAAGGCCTGAGGCACCCAGCACAGCAGGATGCAAGGGCTTATCTCCCAGGAATGAGATTGTGGGAGACCCAGAGCAAAATGTTATTTCATCGATCCATCTAGGGCAGAGGATGAGTCCTGTTAGACTTTATTTTCCCATCTTTTACCCAAGACCAATGTTTTTCAACCTTACTTTATTACTGTTGTTATTATTATTACCTGCAAACCCGCAACCCAAGGGGCCTGTTTAAAGACATTTTCTTCCTAATGACCTCCCCCATGAAGTTGCAGTACCATAGGTATTCTCTGTATTCGTGTATGTACTGTGTGTGGCCCCTTGGGAAGCCACAAAGCACCGTCCTACCTAAGATTCTTTCTCAACGCGCTCCCCGAGAATCAGTGCCCTGGACAGGTGGACGTGGACTGAACCCTCGGCCTCTCACTGCTGGCCAGCCTGCCAGCCAGCTTTCTCTGTCAGGGTGGTGGTGAAATTGCATGGATAGATGGTCTTGCTAAGAATCTCTTTGTCTTTGAGATGAGAAAGAGTTGGTTGTTTCTGACCCAGCTGTCTGGTGGCTTGCACTGGAAGACCTACTCGCGCGTGCAGTGGGGGAGCAGGGAGGGCCGGGACGGGGGATGACCTGCAAAGAGCAGGAAGCCTGGGTGACAAGCACAGGAAAGGCTTTGGGAGAAGAGGGGCCAAAGGAAGGCCTCCCTGCCCGGCCCCTCTCTGCTCCCATAACGCTGTTCTCGTGTTTAAAATCCCATGCAATCTTACAAATAAGCAGGTATCCAGCACTTTTCACGTGCGTTAACTCATTTGATATGGACTCAGGCCAGCAGTGTCTGTGGGTGCGACAGACAAATTCACACGGACTGCAGAATCCTGTGGAGAAAAGGGACAGCATGGCCACTCTTTGAGTGAGAGAGCGCCCCTGCCCTTGCCTAGACAGGCTTTTATTGCTTTTCTGGGAGCCTTACATCAAGGAACGTCCTCATTCATTATGCACAGGTTTGCTTTAGGTGTCTACCTTTTACAGATAACAAAAGGATGTTGCTGATTACTTCTTACTGATAACAGAGAAAAGGATGTTGCAAATGCAAGGGGAAAAGTGGCTGAACTGGTCACACTCAGTCCTTGGAAGGTTTAGCACAAGACTTCAGGAAGTTACTTCAAAGATATGCATTAAACATTTGTTGTCTTAACTCAGGGTAAGGGAGTTTTAGCAAAAGCAAGCCTCGAAGCAGCCTAGATATAATGCAGGCCTGGTTCCCCGTGGGAAAGCCAATTGATCTGTGGGCCTGGCTCGTGCATGCCACCTGGCGCCTGTCGATTTTCTGAACCAGGGCTCAGCTAATTCGCCATTGCCACACGGTCCAGTTCCCTATACTCATTCTGTTTTCACAACAGCCATCAGGAGAGGTTAGGATATCCTCACTTTAGAGATGTGGTTAAGAGGGTCACACATGAAGAGGGCGAGTGTCAGCGCTGGTTCTTCGCACACCACTGTCTCCCTCCGCCTCTCACACGACCCACAATGTCGCCGCGTGGTAGAGTGTTTGCTGGTGCCTACTGATGCACTTGTCCCTGGGATGTGAACTCTCTGAAGGCAGGAGTGGTGTTTTATTTGTCTTTGCCTCCCCAGCCCCTAGTACAGAGGGTGTCAAAGAATGGGTACTTGGTAAATGATGGATGGATGGGCGGACAGACAGACAGACAAATGATGCTCACACATAAGTAAAATTATTTCTCCAGTAAGGGAACCCACCAACCTCTCCATCTCTGCAGGTGGCTGCAGTCTTAGTTTCAGGCTACTAAAATTGATTTCATCAAGATACAGCAGGTCCTGAAATAACAGCCGAGTTTATTTGGTCCATGTTTCGCTATAATGCTGATGAGATGCTGTGGGAACTTAATTCATGTTGATATCAGTTAGCCTGTGGTATAATTGGTTTCATTGTCTCGCGTCCCTTAAAGTCACGGAACCTGCCTGTGATGTTGAGCGAGGCCTTACTATGCTAGGGATCTCCTTGAAGACGAACAGTGCTATACACTCTTCTTAGCCGGTGTTGCTGACTCTTGCGCGTCCCTCCCTTGGTTTCCCAGCCGCCCTTCTCTCCCCTGGGTAGCAGCTTCATCTCTCTCTTCTGTGGACTCCCCTTTCTACCATCTTAAAATCAAAGCGACCCAGGCCCCTGGCTCAGAGCCGTGAGAAACCCTGCACCCCAGCTGTTGATGCCACTCCCTGAATACCTTCCCGTCTTTTTCGTGAAATCTGGGCACTGAGGCTTTGGTTGTGAGCAGAACAGTCCAGGTTCTGCCCTCGTTGAGCTTGCATTCTAGTCAGGGAGACTAAACACACGTATAGACAAAGCAGATGATTTTAGATCTGACAAATGCCCGAAAAGAATATAAAGAGGATAAGGTGGGGCCAGGGATGCTGCCTGGCCACTCGGGCAGAGGGCGGGGGGGTGGGGGGCATTTCTCCCGTGGATGAAGCTGTGAGGCCCTGAAGCCTGGTGTGGGAAGTGCTCCGTCAGCATCCACCAGTCTCGCTGCTCCACGTGTACTTCGGCTTCTAACCGTCTGGCACCTCTGCTTGTTTTTCAGCTCCAGGGTCTGAACCACAATGTGATCTTCACTTTGGATTCCTTGTTAAAGGGAGACCTGAAGGGAGTCAAAGGAGTAAGTGTGCAGAAATTCGATTTCCACTGTAACTTCCAAGGATTGATTTTTTTTTTTTTGTCTTTTGAGATCGTAGTGGTGCTTGTATTTAAAAGGCACTCTGAACCCTTTTAGCATAAAAAATGTTGTTGGAAGGTGATCACTGGGAAAGATGTCCCACTTCACGTAATGTTATTGACTGAGGAACACGATCAGACACTCTTAGGGAGGTTGGGAGCCGAGGTGGGTGGGGCAGAGTCTGCCCCTGGGCCCGGCCCCATTGCTGGGGTCCCCCGAGGGCCCTGTGGGGTCCCGCTTCACTCATGTGACCAGGCTGCTCGCCCTTCCAACTCTGAGGCCTCTCGTCTGTAACGACAATCGCGTGATGTGCGTGCGAGTGTCTCATATAAAGTTTCAAGCACCCTTTAAAGGAAAGCATTTTTGCTAAGATGTTGTTTGAAAATTATTTACTCTCCTTTAAACAACAGTATATTCGATTTCAATTTCATTTTCTCTTTTTTTTTAAGGATCTCAAGAAGCCATTCGACAAAGCCTGGAAAGATTATGAGACGAAGTTGTAAGTTGTTTTTGTATGGTTTGGTTTTCTTTTTTTTTTTTTAATAATTCTTGTGAGTTTCCTAAGAAAAAGAATGAGAACAGGACAGAGCCCTTCACTTACATCTTCTGGACAACGAACGGTCTAGTGCATGTGTGTGAGGGCTGAGGAGCCGGCCCGCGTGTCTCACGCCATTCCAGGTCATAACACGTTTCTTCATCGTTCTCCCGACACGGTTGTAGCACCAGGCTGGGGGCCGAGGTGGGAGGAGAAACGTACTTTAAAGCATTTAATAAAAATCTTGGCTGAAAACTCTATGTAACTATAAACATAAAAGAATAAAAGCATTTCCGTAGGCGGCAGTAACAGCAAAATGAAAACACAAGCAAAAGCAAAATTCCAGATTAAATGTTTTTCTCCCAAACTACGTTCGTAACTGCTTGCGTAACTCGTGCGCTGTCCGAGTGCTGTCTTAGAAACACTTCTGTGCACTGGCAGTTACAAATGCAGCTGAGAACGAAAAGGCCCTTAAAATGGCCCACTGATGTGGACAGACGCTGCGGGCCAGCTCGTCTCCCTTCTCTGACAGCGGGCTGTGGACGCTCCTGCTGTGACGAAGTGCTGCCCTGCCCGGAGGCGACCGCACGCCCTGGGACCCGATAGAACTTACAAGGGGGTGGGGATGCACAAAGCGGGGAGAAAAGCTGCTGCTGTAGACTTGGCTGTGGCACGTACCTGCTCTGTAGGACACAGGGACACTGGAGCAGGCTGCGCGCTTTGTCAGCTGCAGCACTGCAGGTATCGGTGGTGCTGCTGTATTCACATGCGAATCGGAATGTCGTTTGAAGCCCTCGGAGTGTCTGGTGGCGGTATTGTGAATGTCACGCGACATTTAGTGGTCCAAGATCATCCAGGTGCCATTCACAGCTCCTCGATCAGACGACACATGCCTTGTCTGTTCCCTTGTCTGTATTGTCCCCTAGAATCTGAACTCGGTGAGGACAGTGACCACGGGGTCCCTGTGTGTGGTGTTCATTGAATCGCCCAGTGCCCACCAGAGTCATTGCATGTGGCTGTTGCATAGGGAATATTTAGTGAAACAGTAAAGGAATTACCTGGACCTGGAAATGTATAACAGGAATAGCGAGTTGTGTGGGTCCCGATTTGAGGACCTCATCAGGAAGATTTGGGTTTGGGTTTTGGTTTTTAATGAACCTGTCAACCAATTACTTTCTCAAGATAGGCCTCTTTCTCACTGGCGGACGTGTAGTCGTACAGGAAGAAAGGAATGAAACATATGTCTATTTGATGGAATAGGGTTCATTTGCTTATGAGTTCCAGAAAAAAATAAGTAAAAAAATCTTTTTTAAAAAATGGATGATTTTTCAAAAATAGCCATTGTCAATTTCAGTGATGTATTATGATTGAATTTCCATTCTTTTTTTAAAGATTTATTTATTTATTTATTTATTTATTTATTTATTTATTTATTTTTAGAGAGGTGGGAAGAGAGGGAGAGAAACATCAATGTATGGTTGCCTCTCACTTGGGACCCTTACTTGGGACCTGGCCCGCAATCCAAGTTTGTGGCCTGACTGGGGTTCAAACTGGCGACCCTTTGGTTCACAAGCCGGCACTCAGTCCACTGAGCCACACCAACCAGGGCTGAATTTCCATTCTTAAAGTTCGATTTTTTGCTTTTTCTTAGTGGAAAAAAAAGATCTCTTTTCTTCCTTTACTTAGTTCTATATGAATCTTTTGTGAATTTTCGGCTGTCCAGCACCTATTAATAATGTTTCTGTTTAGAAAATACATGATTTGTGTTACTGTAATGATTCTATATCAACTATTAAATCCCTGGCAGTTCTTTCCTTTCTCTCCTGGAAACATCCTGCCACGGCTTTTTAGGTCGGACAGGGGCTGTCATCTGGGCTGCCCCCTAGTGGAGGGTCTCCTACTTCCTCTTTCCCCAGGGAGTCCCTGTCTTGCTGGTGCACCCCTCCTGTCCTTTCCAGGGAACAGTCCTTACGGGAGGGTATATTTTTGGGCATGCCCCAAACTCCTCATTCTGCTGATGTATAATCATAATTTTATAGCCAATTTCTTTTAAGGTGTCAAGAGCATCACTCCATTGCAGATCATGAAAAAAATCTGATGTGTCTCTGATTCTCATTTCTTTTTCTACGATGTGGAAAGGGTGGTGGGATTTTCAGTTAGGATATGTTGCGGTCTTCTTTTCATAAAAGGTGTTTTTACAAAGTGTCTCCATGGTGTGCGCACTGACCTTCTACTTGCAATTTTTAGTTCTTTAGTTCTGAAAATTTTTCTTGTAATTCCTGTCCTCTGCTTTTATCTTCTCATTCTTCTAAAACTCCTCTCATGTAATATTGGACTCTCTTCATTGTCCTGATAATTCTCCTTTCTGCTCTATTTGTCTATGTTATAATTTAGGTTATTCCTTCAGCCTTTTCTTCCCACAGTACAGTTGAGGCGATCATATTTTAAATTTCTAAAAGCTCTTTTTCTAATTAGTTGGGTTTTATGTGGTTGTTGAGTTGGGTTGGGTTGGGTTTTTTTTTCTTTTTTTAAACATTTAATAGTTTCTTTTCTTGTTTCATAGATGGATTATTTTAGGTCTCTGAGAATTTGGTTACATTTTACGACATTTTTCTGCTCCCTTTACCTCTGGTTCCTTTCACTGCCATCCCTGACATTTCTATTTTGATTTCTCACTTTCATTTTGGAGCCTTTCTTCAATTATCTTACAAACCTTGGCTGCCTATTCATACTTCAGAGCAAGGCTCCCAAACGTGGATTGAAAGCTCAGATCCATCAGCAGGGCCTGTCAGGGAAGCAGCGAGCTACCTTTTTAGGTTTCAAGTTTTAGGATGTCAAGACAGCTTTTCTGTCAGGGGTGTTCTAAATGTCAAATCTACAGGCCTGTCTTCTGGGGCCATTCATTTCCCTCAGCCCCTGTCTGGTGATTGGATATGATAACTTTCCTTCCGGAAGCTCCACAGGCCAGGGAGGCGAGGAGCCTGTCCTTTGAGGTGCAGACGTCCTCTTTCTCGGCCTGCTCTTTCAATCATTTGTAGAATTCTCTCATCCTTTTTTGTCTCCAGTTCTTGTCTTTGGAACATGACACTTTTTTCATGACTTTACTGTCATGTTAGCGAGATTGCTGAACGAAGGAGAAATAAACATGCGTGATCACGTCACCACGTTAACTCAGAAGTCCATTATGACTCTTAAGTTATGCCTGCCCCTCATGCTTTTTCTCCAGTGTTTATAGCTTCTTGCTTCTTCTCCCACCCTCGCCAGAGCGGGGAGAGCCGAGGTTTATGTTCTTTCGGGTAAAACGCTGCCGTCATGTCACGCCTGTGTGACGGCCGGGGCGGCAGGGTGGAGAACTGGCTTCGGTGCGGTGTCAGCGTGAACCCCAGCCACGGTCGGGACGGCTTTCCCACTGATTGGGTGGTGGGTTGGTTTTCCACTGTTTGTGTATAGGCGAGGAGCTCTGCTTTCTCCGGGGCTGTCTTTCCAACACCACAATTTAAAGGAAGACTTGAAGGCTGCGTCACTTAGTCTTTGTGGTCACAGCTGAAAATTACAGGCTGCTTCTGAAATTAGAAGTCTGTTTTCAAGCTAAATGGACTTTTGGGAAGAGGGCCGTGACCCTCAGCATTACTACCAGAGTGTCCTCTGCCATAGCTGAGCATTAGCCCCGAGTGCTGTAGGTTTTAGTGTGGGGCCTCTTCTTTCTTATTATTCTGGGCCCCTTCCCACTGAAGAAGGTTTCATAGATTCCAAATTAGAGATTTGGATTCCTCCCAATCCTTCCTTTGTACAATCCAGTGCCGGGCGGTTGGATGATTAAAATGTGTTACTGGGATATGGACAGAGCCCAAGTTTACAGGAATATTGGCAGTTGCCTTTGACTAATTTCCGTGCGTGCCCACAAAGACCCGTTCTATACTTTGTCTTGAAATAATTCTAAGTCATCTGTTGAAAATCAAAATATGCCTCAGTTCTTTAACTTTCTGATTCTTTTCATCATAAAGTACTTACCCAAGAAAAAGTAAACTGTCAGAATTTCTTCGTGCCAACCAAAATGTAAGCATTTGTGTAAATCCATTCTGTGTGAGATCAAAGTTAAGTATGAGCAGCTTTCTAGGTGAAAATCCAGACAGTGTGTTTGTTCTCTTTGAACTTAGACTTCTACTGCTGATTGCTGTTGCCAGCTAACCAGTGCCTGCACCTTACCTCTAGTAATTAAGAAATAATCGAGTGGTTCTCACTGAAGGAAGACCTGTGTGTGTGTGTGTGTGTGTGTGTGTGTGTGTGTGTTAATGGTGACGTCTGCTTTAATTACAGTACAAAGATTGAGAAGGAGAAGAGAGAGCATGCGAAACAGCACGGCATGATCCGCACGGAGATCACCGGGGCCGAGATTGCCGAGGAGATGGAGAAGGAGCGACGCCTCTTCCAGCTCCAGATGTGTGAAGTAAGCACAGACTTTTCAGCCCTTTGCCTAGAGTTTCATGAACTCCGATCCCTCCTGCGAGTCGGCAGTTTTCATGCTTACAAGCAGACTGTGTTTGATTATCAGAGGAGGGGACTCTTACTGAAGGATTCTAATCTCATTTTTCTCCAAGCCTTTGGGATCGTCCATGTCACTGTTGTCTCATGTTTTGAGCCTGGGGCCCATGGGGCTCTTTAAGCCCAAACAGGATTCTTTGGTGAGAACTTCAGTGTTGCTTGCGAATGAGTGTGGAAAAAAAATGTCGGCGAGAGGTAACCCTGGTGAATATTAGGTTTTCCTGGGACAGGTTTAGAGCATGTTTTTTTTTTGTTTGTTTTTTGGGTTTGTTTTTTTTTAACCACATGTCCAGTTTGAATGAAAGCTTAAATGAAGTGGTCATTGAGAAAGTCTATGGGTTCATGAAAAAATGCAGTGAACAGCATGCTGCCTTAAACTTAGAGTGGCTCTCAAACTGTGTTTCCACTGAACGCAGTGCCAGTGACCTAGAGACCAGCCCCTCCTGACACCGTTTCAAGTTTTTCTTCCTTAAATTTTTCTCCACTGCCTGCCCCCCCCATAAACTTTTGCCTCTTTGTAGAACTTGTCTGCTTATGAACACTGTCACACAACAAAACAAGAAGCAAACAGTGTCAACAGGCAAACAATAAAAACCTTGGCCGGTTTTCAAAACCAGAGCCTGTGATGTTTAGTGCGTAAAGTAATAATGTGTTGTTTTTATTCTTTTATTTTTAGTAGCAAAAATTATTTCTGCTTCACCTCTGCGGTCTAAAAGTTTTAATACCTGCCCTGACTGATGTGGCTCAGTGGATCAAGTGCCAGCCTGTGAACTGAAAGGTTGCGGGTTTGATTCCGGTCATGGCACGTACCTGGGTGGCAGGCCAGGTCCCCAGTTGGGGGCGTGTCAGAGGCAACCAATTGATGTTTCTCTAACACGTCGATGTTTCTCTCCCTCTCTTTCTTCCTCCCCTCCCCTCTCTCTGAAAATAAATAAAATCTTTTAAAAGTACAAGTTTTAATACCTTACAGCATATTCCTTGGAGAGAATGCTGTTTCACTTGTTTTCTGCGAAGAATGAACCATCTTTCGGGTCTTAACCACATGAACTCTTAAGTTTGAGAGCCACTGCAGCAGAGGAGAAAACTTAATTATTCCGGAACGTTTTGCTGTGCTTGATTTCCGGTTGTCTAACAAACTAATCTCAAGCGTGTATCAACACTAACACGCTGACCACTCGTTCAGTGCACACGCGCCTGTGCCCAGCCAGCATTCCCTAAGTCATGCTCGCCCTGTGTGAAGACAGCCGAGGCCCAGTGATGGGTGCAGATTCGCCATCGGAGGCCTGCCACCCAAAACCAGGACTGAAGAGCCCTGTCTGCAAGGATCAACATTCAATTCTGTTTTCTTTCCACAGTATCTCATTAAAGTTAATGAAATCAAGACCAAAAAGGGCGTGGACCTGCTGCAGAATCTTATCAAGTATTATCATGCACAGTGCAAGTAAGTGGACTTGTCATCGTAATTCAGAGATCAAGTAGGGACCCTTCACTTAGGCCTCCTTCCTTCTTTCCGGTCTTCATTTGGTTACTGTGTGGTGATAGGACGGCCTTCCACCGCCAAGTGGCTTCCGTTGTCATGGTTTTCTGTACATCAGTGACAAGCATCAGTGCAGCCACTTGGCTACGTGAAACTGCTACGTTCCTTGGAAAGGTTAGCGTTTGCCGCAGAGCCCGAGGAGCCCCGATTACAGATACATGTGTCCCCATGACCAGAGTCCTTCCTGGTGACCCTCTTCCCCTCCCCGCTGCGTTGGTAACTTACCTAGTATTGGGTCATTTGTATCACGTATTCCTGCTTGGGGTTTTGTTATTTTTTTATCATCTAAATTAAGCAAAATTATTAATTTGGGCATTAAGAATACTCTGCATTTATACCTGAATTGCTGGTGTATTTTGTGAAATATCCATGGTTCTGTACTAGCCCCATTTTAGTTTGCTCACTTGGCCAGGCCACCTTTTTGCGATGCTTGTGGTTTGTGGCACCGCACTTGCTTATTTACTCCTTGTTAACCCACTGGGTTAGCATTTGTGGGTTTCGTGGTAGAGTTGTGATGTGAAAATAGTGCAAGGACTTACCAAAGCGGTGCAGGCAGCTCTCATACTTATAAGTGGAGTAATATAAAAGCCATTCATTAGGACTAGACAGGACACATACTCTCCAAAGTGTTAAAATTTGTAATTTCCTTTGATAACCTCGCTTAATCCTTTCACTGATGTTATAAATGCAGGAAGATCTTTGCATTCAAGTGAAACATTCAAGGAGGTCAGCGTTAACAGTACGGGAAACGCACAAGGTCTGAGCCAGACAGATAGATAGATGGGTTCAAATCCTGACTCTGCACTTAGGCAACCGTGTGACCTTTATCAGGTGCTTCTCTAAACCTCAGTATCCTCATCTGTCAAGTGGGATTAAGGTTCACAGACCTCCCTTGGGTTTGGGAGGATGTGCAAACGACATGAGGTAATAAGACACGTGGAATGCTCCAGTGCCTGCTACATGAGTGTGTCTGCTGCTGTGATGATTCTAAGTGGCCAAAAATCATTCATTCACAGACTTTGTAATACAGGATTGATTCTTTTCAGGTAAAGCTTTTTAATCATCAAATTCGTATTTGTATAAAATGATTTAACTTTTTTCCTCTTTCAAAGTAAATTCCACCTTGTAGAAATATGTTTCAGATATAAAAAGTAATATATTGTAGTGGAAACAATTTCACGTTTATGAGATAAATTTGCCTCTGAAAGCCCCACACTGAAGACCTGGACCAGCCTGAGGCTTCATAGTATAGTGGCGGGGGGGGGTGGTTGTTGAAACTTGAAATGTGTGTGGTGGCCCCTGATTTTAGTTTAGGGAGAAGGTTTTCATCTTCCCTCAATTTTAGTTTTCCTAGAAACATGTCATTGCTTTGAGACATTTACAGAAATAAGTGAATTTCTTAGTCTTCTGAATTATAACGCTTTGGCAGCGAATCTGATTTCAGTTGATTATAGAAATCTCTTGATCTCAAATTCTTGGTCTGCAGAGGAGGCTTTAACCTACACAAACAAGTTTCCCAAAATATAAGATGTTTGGTAGAATGAATATATTCTACCTTTGTTAATAAATGTGGAGAAAAAAGAGTAACTCCAACCTATTTGGCTAACTGACCCTCTCTTTATTCTTGACTGTTCCCTTGCCACAAATAATTTATTAATCTCTTAACAAAAGCCAGGTACTCTGCTAGGTTCTGGGGTAGAGATGAAACAAAGCCTCTGCCCTCAGGAGTGAATTACCTGGTACAGGAAGTAAGTCAGGTTCATCAGCAATCATAACGGAGCTAGGAAGTGACTGGTAACAAGGGGCATCAAGAGAAGGAGAGACTTGGGGCCATAGAGACTAAGGAAGGCTCCTTTAAGGAGGTGATGGCACTTGGGATTGGACTTGGACCCCAGGGCGGGAGGTGTCAGTGGAAGGCAGGCCTGCACAGTGAACACCTCCTTGCAGGTAGAGGTATTCGAAGACATCCAGTAGTAGAACTGGGTTGTAATGATACTCAGCCTTGGCCAGCCCCTGGCTGAACCTCAAGAACTTCATCACAGCAAGAAGCCAGCGTCGTTTTCATTTGAGGACCACTATTACTTTCCGGCTTCGCTCAAGCCCTCACACGCTTCATAGACATACAGCGGGCCTGTGAAGCATCCACTTAGATTAAGAAGAGAGAGATTCATATTTTGAGTACTTATTCCTGTTCCCAAAATGATTTCCAGTACAAAGTCAGGCGGTGCTCAAGAGCAGGTGTACTCCGGTAATCCTTGTGTAGTCATGGCACCTCGGTGGGAGATGCAACAGCTAGAATCAGGAAAAAGAAGGAGCAGAAAAGAAGAGCTTTTGACTTTTTGTTACCCATTATGGCTCACCCACAACAATCACTCCTCACTCTCAGTAACAGGCTGCTTTCAAAACAAACACGCTACGCTAATGTTCACCCACTCCCTTATTACCTCGCAAGTATCATTATGATCTGCAGTGTAAAGAGCACACTTACAAACATTACTTTCCTTCATTTTACGGATAATAACAGTTAACATTTATCAAGAGCAATCAGGAAATTGTAGCGCAGAAAGGATGAGTAATTTGCTTAAAGCCATATCATTCATTTTATAGATGTGCAATAAAAATGTGTCAAAACAGACAAAGCCCGAGAAAACAAAGGAAAATAAATAAATAAATTGGACTTCAATCTAAAGCTTCTGTGAGTGAGAGGAATGCTATGAAGAAAATGAATGAACAATCCACAAAATGGGAGAAAATGTGGAAATCATTTATCTTATCTAATAGAGATTTAGTGTCCAGAATGTATAAAGGACTTTTACAACTCAACAACAAAAAGATAAACAACCCAGTTTTAAAATGAGCCAAGATTTTGACTAGTCATTTCTCAAATAAATAAATAAATACACACACACGCACACACGGCAAAAAAACTCATGAACCAAAATGCTAAACATTAGTCATTGAGTAAATACAAATCAAAACCACAATTCGGTAACCACTTCACACCCACCAGGATGGCTATGATTAAAAGCTACAATGACCACATAACAGAAAATTAGTACTGGTGAGAATGCGGAGACTTCTGGCCAAGATGGTGGCACAGGTAAACACAGTACTCGCCTACTCCCACAGACACTCAAAATTACAACTAAACTACAGAACAACCATCATTCAGAACTGCCTAAAATCTGACTGAGTGGAAGTCCTACAACTAGGGTATTAAAGAAGCTCCACATTGAGGCAGGTAGGAGGGACAGAGACGGGGAACAGGCTGGTCCCACCCACACATGTGTTAGATAAAAATCATGAGGGCTATCTCGGCTCCAGAAGTCCCCCTTAGGAGCAAGGGGTCCCAGCTCCTTTGGGTTTTTTCTCAGTCTTTTAGTTGGTAGGAATTTGTCCCCCTTTCTGCTTGCTTTAACCACTAAAAAATAACTATTTTTATCAGTGCCCCCACAAACTAAAACAGTGACCTTTTCCTCTTTAAAATATATAACGTTTCTTATGCGCTGTTTAAGTATCAGTTTGCTTATTCTTTAAGTCCAATAGAATTTTCTGCAAGGATGGAAATGTTGATATTTTTTGCTGTGTTACATGGTACCCACAAGCCACATGTCAGTTGAACTGAATTTTAAATTTATTTAAATTAATTGCATATGACTGGTGGCAAACATTATATTGGAAAACAGATCTAGAGCATTCTCATTTAAACCCCCTTTAAAAAAAAAAAAAAAAGATTAAATTCCCTTTATGTTGAAAGTGAAAATGAAACACCCTTACAAAAATATCTTTAAAGAATCTCCATCCCTCTGGGAAGGAAATAAGTCCCCATATAATAAACCGATGTGGCTCCGGTGAAGAAAACCAGCGTTTAGCAAGCACGTCCTAGTGACGCGGCACTTTGCCGAGCGGTTCCGTGTGTGTTGGCTGTGCTGTCCGCCCCCTGGAGACAGGTGACAGGAGCAGATTGCAGTGACCTGCCTCGGTCCCATCGCTAGTGAATCCTAGAGCACAGGCTCCAGGCCTTCAGCCTCTGACCACACGGCCCTTCCTTTTCCCGGCGTCACAGGTCCTGACAGCGTCCATCCAGCGCTGCAGTGTCCTTCCTTCAGAGCCTTTCCCAGAAGTTCCTGAAGTGCAGTATCAGGAAACAGTTGGTTTTGCTGTGATTAACTTGGTAACTGTATTTCCCTGATGCAGGAGACACTGGTTCTGAGGAGGATGTGTTCTCCCTCAGGGATGGGTGACCATGTGACACACCTGTGACAGGCTTATGGATGGCCTGCTCCATGCAGAACCTTGCTGGCTGCTGTAGGGCTGGCACCTAGGCCTGGGCACGGGCTTAAAGATGCCAACCCCTTGACTGGCAAGCCTAGGGAAAGCTGCCTAGGGAGGTTGCAGATGAGCTGAGCAGCAAGACAACGAGAGGATTTGGCAGCGGAGTGCAGTGGGAAGGGGCGTTTCAGCCAGAGGGAGCGGCGCGTGCAAAGGCCAGGGGAGCAACTGGGACTACCGTGGCATGGCTAACAGCCAGAGTTCTTAAGGGAACTGGTGGGAGATAAAACCGGGAAGATATTCAGGGTCAGGACATGCAATGAATGTTACCCAGTCCTGCACTGAGTCTAACTTTCGTCCCCCCAGGCAACGATGAAAGCCTGGATGTCAGAAGACAAGGGTTTAAGCACGGCTTCCCAGTTAAATGGTCAACCAAAATGTGCTCGTTTCTCATCCCTGTCACTGAACAACTTTCTTAAGATAGTGTTTCTCTTCCTCATAAGGGACCTCTGCCGAAGACGTAAATCTTAAAGAATTTGCGAGCTTGAGGATTTCAGTAATTACTCTCACAGCGAGTTCTGATACTGTTGTAGAATTACCACTGACTGTACAAATTAAGCTAAATATAGGTATATGGATTCCAATTTGTTCTCTAAAAATTCTTGATATGCTTCAGTCTGACCACTAACTGAGTGAGCATCTGCTCTGTGCTGGGCCCGCTGGGATATGCAAATGAGAGTCCTGTCCTTTTTGGGGCGACAGCAACACAGATAAAGCGTATTGAGAAATAACCTGCGGTGGGGGCTGCTTTCAGCACAGTAGAGAAAGTTCCAGACACTGAAACACAGGGGCTCCTGAGTGGACATGTTCAGACAGGAAATATCTTCACTGGGTAGGTAAGCGCAGGGGTGTCGGAATCAGAACCCAGACTCGAATCCCATTTCTGCCACTTACTAGCTGTGTGAGTGAGCTGGGCAAGTTACGTGCTCGCTCTGCGCCTCAGTTTCCCCTTTGAAGTGGAGATGTGATTGACGTGCTTATTAACGCAATAGGGCTGTTGTGAGGAGAACATGTATAAACTCATGTGAAGTGCCGAGCGTGCTGGGCATGTGATAAATGCCCAGCCAGTGTCAGTGTGCGTTGCTGATCGGAGTGAACTGAGGCAACCTCCTCACGCTCGTGGTAGGACGAAGCTTTTCCAGATCCACCAGCGCCCTTGACTCGGGCCCTGCGTTTCACGTGTGTGTTGGGACACAGGGACCTTTGGGGGACGGACCGGATGCTGACTTTTCTCTGGCCTCTCCATCCGATCTCCTTTGAGTGTCCAGTTCGATTTCATGGTACCCCACAGGTTAACATGCCTTTCTCTCTTTTCGAATTCAAGTAAGGCGCCACTAGGAGGAGCTGTTCTGGGTGTAGATGGACAGACGTGTAACGGAGTCTCGGTGTTGGGACAGTGACTGTGATTTGCATCGTCTGTGCGATGTCTACCAGCACGTGTCAGCAGTGCCCATAAGTGTTTGTTGGTATATCTTTGTAAAATACTGAAGTTCGTTTCAGATGTATTTTGTGTAACTATATGGTAGAGAATATGTGTATGTGCTTTTGGATTTTCAGGTAATTATGATTCATTTCTTTTTTATACTATTGGTAAATCTCTGATGTTTTCCATTGTAGTTTCTTTCAAGATGGCTTGAAAACGGCTGATAAATTGAAACAATACATTGAAAAACTGGCTGCTGATTTATATAATGTAAGTTCTTTATAAAAATATATGCATTTTAACTTGCTTTGTAGCTAAGTACCAGTAAATGTGAAAATTGTGTTAGGAGAGTATTCAAGAAAAAAAGACCGGTTCAGTGATGTGTCAGAATATACCTAGAGAGAGATGAACCTTCCGTTTCTCTCAGAGACGTCATCAGTGACAGAATATTCCGGAAGGTGTTCTGGGAGCATGGAAGGAGAGGGGGCAGAGTATCACGGCTGCTTCTAGGTGACCCTCTGCCAAGGATTCAGTGGCATCGTGGGCATTCAGTGGTGACAGGATAAAAATTAGGGGACTGTCGCCGAGTAGGCGGGTTTAGGATTTTCTTTTGGCTTGCTTGTTTTATATTTCCTCTCTTTTTTCTAATACCTTGGTTTTGCTTTTATATAACAAAATCAAAAGGAAAACTTTTGAGGAAAAAAACTAAATGCAGATGTATATAAATGTTAACCTTGATTCCCATAAAGCACTTGGCAACAAATAATATTAAAATGTGTTGTATGAGTGCAACTACGTATGCTCAAATACAGTTTTAGAGTTACAATTGATACCCTGTATCTTTATAGAACTTTAAAAAGGATGTAGCTGTGTATTTTTTCTGATTTTCTTTCAATAGTCAGTGTGCTTCTGGCTGTGATTAAGAAAAGCAGCAGCCCTTTGCCCTCACGGAGGTACTTCGTGAGCCTTCCCGTGCCCGTGAGCCCGCTGGACTCGGTCCTTGGAGCTCTCCGCCGGCCCCCTTGTCCCATCGCAGTGTTCTCACCTCCACCTTTTGAGAAAGCAGAACCAAGTGACTCAGTGTTATTTCTTCACTTGGTTTAGAATGGAACTTTAGAGTTAATTGTCTAGCCCTGGTGTGTTATTTAATAAGACAGTATGTTGCATTATTCGTGCATTTCAAAACTCAGTGGTACCTTCGTCAGGTGAGGAAAGTATGCCTCTCATATCAAAAATGAGACCTTGTGAAGGATTGGAGTCAGGAAATGCACTATGTCTGTCATTGAATTGTTTGATGAGTGCTATATTTGGGTGAATTAAACTCTGTTCATCAGCATATAATAGATAGTGACAGCAATAATTTTTTTCTCTCGTTAGATAAAACAGACACAGGACGAAGAAAAGAAACAGCTCACTGCACTCCGAGACTTAATCAAATCCTCTCTTCAGCTCGATCAGAAAGAAGTAGGTGCTCCGTGTTTCCAGCAGGGCTGACCATGCAGGCGGGCCCATGGTCATGGCTTCAGTGTTGCCTCCTCTGCCAGATGGGGACGTTGATAGCTTCCCGCCAGGGCGATTGTGGGGACAGATGCCAGTGTGTACCTGCCACATTGCCCAGGGTGGAAGCTGTGTTTTAGGTCTTTTCCTGTCTTCTAAAGAAGGTGTCCTGAGCCCCGATCTACAACTCCACGGCTAGACCTTTGACCCTGGCTTTGCTGACGTGTGTTTCAGGAGTGAACGCTCTCAGACCACAGGAGGAGAGGCAGTGACGGGCACACCCCTGTCCTCTTTAGCTCACTTCTCTTTCCAGGCAGCCAAAGCTGGGGGCCTGTCTCATTTTGCCAGGGAAATAGAGAAATAGTCTGAGACAGAACCCTACAGCAGTTTTACCGATCTCCCCCCACCCCAGCCCCCGTTAGGAAAATGAAGGTGAAACAGTCCATGGATATTGAGGCAGCGTGGTAGGTGTTAGATGACCACACACAGGTCCTTAATTGCAAATCTCATTTGTTCATTTGTTATTCAGACTTGGAATTAGTGCCTGCTACGTGCCAGCAACGGTGCCAGGCTGTAAGCGTTAGTCCTCCCATGAAGGAGGTCATTACCTGGTAGGGAGCAGAGAGAGTCGGCCGTGTGAATGAGCAGTCGTACCAGAAGCGGTGTGGGTGCTGTAAGGGAGCTATCGGCTGAGAGGAAGCCAGAAAGACTCGGGTGCAAAACTGCCTGGCGTCTTCAGCCAGTGACACTTTGGGGTAAGGTGGGTGGAGGCGTGAGATGCGGTTTCTGGGGTGAAAACTCAGGCCTGACAAGGGAGTGCCTTGGATGCTCACCGAAGGGTATGGACTTCGTGCTAAGGGTAAATTAAATAGTGAGCACCGTTTGTTACATGGGAGAAGGTGAAAATATGCCTGTTTATACTATGAAATTATTATGCATTGACTTTAAGTATAATACCTAAATGCAATATTTACATTTTTAATTCCGCATGATATTAACTCACCATGGCAGACTGTGTATAAATTTCTAAAATCTTTGAAAGGGGTTCACGAGCCCAGGTGCATCAGACAGAACGAAGCACACCCCCTTGTGGGAGGCCTGGCTCAGCACCCCGATCCCGTACAGCGCCCCAAAGGCTCTTGACCGAGTGGCTGCGGCCGCCTCCTCCGCTGCCTCCAGGGGCTCCACACGTGTTGGCTTTGCCAAGTGCGAGAAGCCTGGCCCTTTAATGCGGGGCCTCTGCTAACCCGCGCACAGGCGCAGCCGGGCTGACGGCTGCACCCGCGTCACGCAGAGCCCCAGCCAGCACCTGCACCCCACTCGGAGGTCTCCTTGAGGACGCTCGTCGCTGGTGCACGAGTCCTAGAAGTGGTCTCCTTGAGTGACTGCTCAGCGTCGGGGCAGGAGGCAGGCCCAGACTGTGGGGAGGAGAGGTCGCTCTGTCTGGGGAGAGATTTGCAAGGTTTCGTACTGACTCGTTCGTACTGAACCGCTTCCTACCTTTGTTTTGTGACATAGGATTACTTCCTTCCTATATATGGGAGTTTTCTTGAAGAAAAAATAGGAAGCTATTATGGGTGCTTTGTTTGGTATGGAGACCAGTCTGCTCTGCTCATGCTGGGAGCTAAGAGACAAAGTTGCATACAAGCCGAAGGAGTATGGGCGTGCGGAAGTGCACATGGCCTGATTGATTTTAACTTCATGCCAAGTTAATAAATGATGAGTTTTCATTAGCACCATGTCCCGAGTATTTTACACGTAAAATTGATCTTTCACAGCATGCCTCGTCCATTCTCTTGCTGTCTGTCGTCCCTCATTGCCATAAACGTGAGAAGGTAATGCTTTTTAATGACCCCTATTAAATATAAAAGGAGGCTGTGGCCAGAGATTTCTCACCATCGCGCTAGAAGAGTGTAAAGTCAGCTAAGAAAGGCCCGGGAAAGCAGGGCGCCCAGGAAATCATTGAACAGCCTCACTCCCCGCCACCAGCCAGGCTCTGAGTTGACTCCATGCAAGGAAGCTTCGAGAATTCCAGGTGTAAATTGGACTCCCAGATTTTTGGTAGACTCATTGTTTTTAATCACCAGAATAAAATTCTTTATTGATTTGTGGCAGATATTCTGTGGAATTAATTATCTTAAACTTTTATCAGCCTAACCTCCCTGAAACTCTCTGTTATATAACTGTTTTTCAGGTTGAAAATACTTTATTTTTAAAGGCGATATTCACAAATCACTGCCAGGGTCCCAGCTCTGTGTGTGAGCCGCTCCCAATAGCCCGTTGTCATGTGCCTGCAGTTCGTTCGGTAGATTCTGGGTGCCGCTCATCGCTATCGTCACAGCATCCAGCACGTCGCCAGGCACACACACGCTACTGCGTAAATATTTAGCAAGACGGAACAGAGGGACCCTGTGCCGCTCCGTTCGCACCTTCCGTTAGGGGCTAGAAGCGTCTGTAATAGAGGTTTAGCTTTAGAGTGGGTGCCAGGAGCATTTATAACCCCATTAAATCAGTGAGTGTGTAATTGCCTGCAGTTTTAAAAGGTTTGAGATTTTTCTCCTTAATAATGCATTATAAGGTTTTCTCATAAGAAAGCCAGGTAATTTGTGCTGCTAATAGAGAATGGGAAATTGAACTAAAAAATAGTGCCATAGTTTCATTCTGCAGCTTATAATAATTCTTGGTTCCCATCATGGAATTTCCCCAAGGTTGTAAGTTCATTGTTGAAGCTTAGTTTTGTATTGTTTTGCCTGAATGATATTTTCATTTGCATTTCTCTTTCCTGAATACTTGTTGATTTTTGTTATGCTGGCAAAGGATTCAGAACCTATTTCAGTCCTTCAGTTTTGTTTGTTTTTAATTATTTTAGCGTTAACAGTTCTCCAAAATTTACATTCTCAGAAAAGAAAATCCTCTTTTCATTTATCTGGAGTGCTGTGCTAAGCAAGCTGAATGACCATTTTTTCTTAAACTGCAGAAATAACAATTTGTGTGACTTTCTTACACCATAAAATTCATTAGTAGTTCATTTAGGGTTGTTGGTGCTAGACTTCAGAAATATATTGCTTCCTCCTTCCTCGACTTAATGGAATAGTCTTTTGAGGTCACAGCCTTGAGTTCAGTCATTTTCTTTACCTTTAAGAGCATCTTTATGTGAAGCAGAGCCCATTCAATCTGTTTGTTATTTAGAATTTAGAGATTATTTAGGCTTGAAATAAATACATGTAAGGAATGTCTTACTAGTACATTTACAGAATGTAATCGTTTTGCCAAGTTATCAGCATCTAAATTCTTGTTAAATATATAAGTACTTTTATTTTCAAAACATAGGATTTATTTTGAAGGTTAACAAATGGATGAAGGTTAGGGAGGCATCATTTTAAAGCGTTCCAACAGACCAGGAATTACGTGGGCCATGGAAGAGAAGTTCAGTTCAACGAAAAAGGTTCCAACGAAGAGAGACCTGCTTTGAATGAGAATTGCTATCCAGGGAGAGTTTAGATTTTGTCCTCAACATTTTGGAGGCAGAGCTGCGGCAAAGATCCCCGAGTCCAAATCTGTAGCTGACCGATGTCGACGCGGTTCCGTTGGGTTCAAGCTGACAACACCGCGGGTGTCCGTGTCCAGCCTCGTGTTCTGTCCCAGGCCCCGGCTCTCCAGCCCCGTCCAGTCTCCGTCCCGATTGTTCTTTGTCAGTGTTATGGACACATCGCTGCCTCCTTCAGAAAAGCCACGTGTGTCCCCACCATTGTTACCAGGACTGTCCCTGGAGGCACTGGGGGAGGAAGGCTGCCCTCTGCCTGTCCCTTAGGCCTCCCTCCAGAAAGCAGAGGAGCACCTGTCGGGGAGCGAGCGCGAGGCACTTACCCGGGCCTGCTGTGTTTCAGCTGGAGGCAGTCTGGCCAGTTAAAGACAGAACAGGCTCAGGTTAAGAGAATGACTAGTCTGTGGCCCGTTTAGCATAGACACAGCTGCCTGGAAAGGTGCGTCGGCTCTCACAGCCTGCGTGATAGGAGGGGACAGTGGGTGGTGAGCGAGTGTCCACCTCACAGACACTACGGCCCATCAGTGCGTCTAGTACCTTCCTGGCGCCCGGCTGTGAGGCGTTCATGTCACGCTTTGGAGCACAGAACCCAGCACATGCAGAACAGCCGTAAAGGGCCATGGTCCTACTGAAGGCCGGAGAGCGGCCATGCTGCCCCAGGGGCAGGCTGCACACCTGCCGCAGCAGACTCACACCTGTCGCTGCACACCTGCAGCCATTGGCTCATTGAGCGTCTCACCTCCTCACATTCACAGTTCAAGTGTTGCTATGAACCGATGTTTGCATTCCCCTGCTCAGAAAAACAAAACAAAAAGAAACTTCTTGAAATGTGTGGCTTCTTCTAGATTTTCTAAGCAAGTCACGATGGGTCTCCCCGAGGTGTTCCCTGCACACGTGCTTTGAGGCTTCTCAGCCATGTTATCCGGGTGAGACATGTGCCCTGCTTCCTCCATTTTCACTCGAGTGGCCTGAAATAAAACTTAGTTAATACAGATATGTCATTGTGCCAAAGTTTATCATGGTTCTAAATATCTGTGTGTGTTTGTTCTAATATTATCTTTATAATGATATTTTCTCTGTTATAAAAAGTGCTTAAGTTATGAGCAATAAGACTATCAATGAAATTAACTATATTTTCAAATGTTCTGCCTTTTCTCTCTGTTGCTTTTGCCCTTCCTGATCGAAGTCTAGGAGAGTAAGTCATTACTTTTTCTGAGAATCTATTGTCCGATGTCCGTGTCTGCAGCCCTCTGTCTCCTTGAACGGCTCCACGTGATTCGGTCACTCCCTCCACTCCCATAGCGGCGACTGCCGGGTCGTGCAGCCTTTGCAAACGGTGGGAGGGGCCGTGGAGTGCTGACGCCGAGTCAGGCTTCTTGGCATCTGTGTGGTCCTGTTGATCCTTGTCACCCTTTTCATTACGTAATACCCTTGTCACTGCAATAGAATCATTTTGAATTAAAAGCATGGTTACAGGTATACTGTGCAGAGCACTAGTTAGTTACAACACAAGAATTTTATAACAGTTCTTAATACCTTAGTCAGAGGGTGCACTTTTTATTGTGGGTGTTTCAGCAGAACATGTGAAGGGGCAGAGGGTAGACAGCACTTGTTTTCAGGTTGCATGAGCTTTGTTTTACAGTCTGCTTCAGTTTTTGCAGCCCTTCCTGTGCTTGCCAGTGTGAACTGGTTTAGAAAAAGAATAGCCTCCCCTTCAGTGTTTGAAGTAGAGCTGGGCTCTCAACTAGAAATAGGAGACCAGGACCCCAGACCCCAGGTCTGCCTTGAACTTGCTTGCAACTCTGGCAATCGTTCACCTGCTCGACTTCCTCCTCTAAGATAAAGGCAAGGACCTGACCACTCTTAAAGTTCCGTAATTCTTAGCCCCACACCGATGGGGCCCCTCTCAGTGGCAGAACAGAGTCAGGAACTTGAGAAGTGTCTCCAGCATGCGTATAATCTGTGGTTCATCTTTCCTAGGATTCCCAGAGCCGGCAAGCGGGATACAGCATGCATCAGCTCCAGGGCAATAAGGAATATGGCAGTGAGAAGAAGGGGTACCTGCTGAAGAAAAGTGACGGGTACGTACAGGCTGGCCTCATGTCCCCGTGTGCCTTAAGAGCACTTCCTGAGCATTAGCTGCCTATGGACTTTTTCCCACCTCACATAGGGAAGCACCCTTAAAGTTTCTAATGCCCTCTCTTCACACCCTCAGCACACGGGTTTTCCTAGGGTACATCTGAGATTTAACCTGCTGTCTTTAGAAGAAGCGGTCCTCATTTTCTGGCCCCTGCATGACACCTGTGAGTTGTGACATGCAGTGTTAGGAGGCAGGAACTGAAGACCATGAAGCATGCAGGTGGCTTGCTGACCTCCTGCTTACCTGCCTCTGCTTTTATTGATTGCGGTTTTCTCTGCCTGGAGAGCCCACCTAGCTACCCGGACCCCAGCGTTGGGATTCATCCTTGGCTCCTCTCTTCCCTCTTACATCACAGCAACTCAACAGCAGCCACTTCCATTTCTGACAAGAGATAATACGTTTCTTGCCAGCTGCTGTCCTTCTCTAGGCTAAACGACCTCCATCTGTCCTGGACTATCTTAGTAGCCTCCTAACTGGTCTCTCTGGGTCTGTCACTCACTTGTCCCCTTCTCCAGTTCGTTGCTACACAGCACTTGGAGTAGCCTTCTAAAAAACGTAAAGCACGGCAGGTCGCTCCCTCCTTGGAGGGCTCAGCCGCTTCCCATCGCGCGCAGCTGCTGTTGCCCCTGCCTTTCCCTCCAGTCTCATCTCGTGCCGTTTGCTCCCGCGGTCCTGCCACGCTGGCCCTCTCCCTGCTGCTTGAACAAGTGATTCTACGTCACCATAACTGCACAAGTAGAATTCACTTATTCACTTGAATAACTGGCATTCTTTTTAAAAAAGCTTCTTGTTTCCTGATTGCTTGTGGGTATGTGATCCTTGACTGTTTCTAAGCAGCATCCATTTTTTTGTTGTGTTTTCATTCGTTCGTTAAAATTGCAACTATCTCTCCTGTAAATTTCTGGGGTCACTGTCAGCTTTGCTCATCATTCTACTTTACAGTCAACAAATATCCCCTTGGAGTCCCGTCTACACGAGGCACTGTTGCAGGCCCTGGGCGTGGCGTGCAGCAACGAGACGTCCTCGTCCTGCCAGAGCTTCTGCTCTCGGGGAGGCAGACAGTAAAGAAGGAAACGCGTGGGAGGGAGATGGCCGCAGGCACTGTCCAGAAAGATAAAGCAAGCCGAGGGATTGGGGGGGATGCGGTCCTTGCCGTCACAGAGAGTGGTCAGGGAAGACGCTCGTGAGGTGATGTTGGAGCAGAGAGCTGGAGACGTGAAGGAATGATCTGAGCAGAGATCTACGTGAGAAGGGACGAGCGTTTTGAGCAGTGTGTTCAATTTAGGTACAATACTTCAGGTCAGATGGTGTCAGATTTTTATTGCCGTCTGTGCAGACTTTGGAGCAAACTAGGCTTCTAACAGTTACACGTTCCAGAAGTCTGTATTATCTGCGTTTGGGGTTGGATTTAAGTTCATGTTGTGGCAGGTTTGTTACAAGACTGATTTAAGAAGGAAAAGGAACCACAAGGTGATGATGCTGTTGTTAGTGCCTGGGAGAAGCTACAATGATCTCCTCTAATGTTTGTTCCCATGGCAACAGAAGGCCCGTGCAGCCTTCTGGCCTGGAGGATGCTGTTCCTGGACATTTCTGTTCACCTGATGGAAGTGGTGTCAGCTAGCGTGTTTGCACCTGCCGCCCATGTGCCAAACTGCCACACATAGTTCCTCACCTGTGCCTGAAGCTTTACCAAAAAAACACTCTTCCAAGTTGAAACTAGTTCTCCTAGGCTTTTTGCATCCTTCATGTGTGGTCCTTTCCATCCTTCATTTCCGTCCTGTCGGCATCATCAGATCAAAACTTGGAAGTGTGACAGTCCCAGATACGGTTAAAACCTTCTTCGCACCACCCCTAACACAGGTCGGAGGCTCCTGCCCAGAGAGGGGTCTTTTGCCGGCCTCTCTCGGGCCCTCATCGGTAAATTTATACGCATGTGTGTTTGCCCACAGAAACTTCAGATACGATATGTCTGAAGTGTTCTGAGTTTTTTTCTCAGCAGTACTAGATCATACCTGAATTATCTTAAAACAACTTGCTTTTTGCAATCAACAATATGCTTTAGAAATCTATACAGGTCTATGTCCTCGTCCGTACTTTCTTCTTTCAGACTCCTACAGAGTACTTGTAGAATAAATGTAACCACGAGTGAATACAATACATGCATGTGTTCTCCTGCGGTCAGATGCCCACTGTTCCTCTAGTCCCCGTTTTCACTCTCAAAACCATGCCGCAGTGAGCATCCTTGTCCACGCTTTCCCCTGAATTACCCTCCACCTGGGCTAGCAAAAGGCAACCAAATGTTCTGGTCCACGTGGCTTTGGGGTGTGGGGTGGTTTTGTTCTCTAATGACACCTGTGCAGAGCCCCGCGCGGCTGTGTGCCCCCGCGCGAACCAGACACTGAGTCAGCTGCGTTTGCCTTGCTCTGCAGGATCCGCAAAGTGTGGCAGAGAAGGAAGTGCGCTGTCAAGAACGGGATGCTGACCATCTCCCACGCCACAGTAAGTGCGTCTGTCCCCACATGCTGCCCCCGCCCTGCCGTTTGGTCGCGTGGACTAGAAACTCGCAAACACGTGACGTCACAGGCACTGGAAGGTTCCCCAGGCGTGTTTGGGTGTGGAGTTGGTCAGGCAGTTTCAGATATTCTTTTTGAAAGAAGTTGGTCTTTCTTTGTCCTGTGGTGTCTGTCCTGCCTCCTTCTGTCGCTCCAGTGGAACTTTTTACCTTTTGTTCTCTCAAACCAAGTCAGGTAATCTTTTCCTTGATAGTCTCCTCTTTGGGGAAATATTATTGCTTGTTGTGAAAACCTGGTTTGTTGAACTATAAAGATGACAGAAGATGTTCTTTGCTGGAAAAATGTGATGTCGGAAGGGGAAAAATGCAAGTGAATATGTCTAGTCTTTTTTATTGTTACTATTTACTTAAATTGCTCAGAAAGTCCATCGTTTATGTTAAAGGGTATATAAATAAAACAGTGAATAATAAAATTGCCTCAGTTATGACTCCCCTTTTTCAATCATAAAGGCAATTTAATAGAAAGGAAATAGCTAAGCTGTTAACAGTTCTGTTTATCTTCAGGTTATCAGCGTATATACGTGCCCATTACATACTGATAGTTGATGTCTATAATATGTCTAGAATTTATATTTTTCTTTTGTAGTACTCATTTCCAACTAAAAGTCCTGTCTTGACAAAATCCAAATACTTGTCAAAAAAGGTTCAATCTTGGTGATAGTCAAAGACATATGCAGTAAAACCAAATCACAATTTTGCCCTTTAAAACTAGCAAGAAGTTATTTTTAATTTGTAAAAATCATAATGGGAAACGTATCGAGCAGGAATGGAAACAGCAAACAAAGTACTCTGAGCCTTGACAGAGGCGCCTGCAGGCTGAGCCGGTGCCCAGGGCGGAGAAGAGGCTCGGGGATAAGTTGCGGCTCCTGTGCCAGGTGCCGCCTCTGTCTGAGCGGCGCTCGTGGCTGACGGGACCGTGGACGTGAGCCGTGCGCAGCCAGCGTGCTGCCAGGTTTTCACCATTCACCGTCGAGTTTAGACTGCCCTCCCTCGAGGGGGAAAGAAAGTACCACTTATTAAGCACTGCTTCATGTGAAACCCTGCATAAAATTTACTTCGCTGAATCCTCTGCGACCTCTTTTTTTGCTTTTATGTATGTATTTTGTATTGTTTTTCTATTACAATTGTCCCAATCCCCCCCCTTGCTCTCCCCTGCCCCACCCCCCCAACTCCCACAGTCAGTCCCCACCCTGTTGTCCATGTCCACGGGTCATTTATACTTGTTCTTTAACGAGGCCCTTCCCCTTCTTCCCTCCCTCCTCCCCTCCCCCCTCCAGTCCCTGTCAGTTTGTTCCTTGATTCCAGGCCTTTGCTTCTATTTTGCTCATTTGTTTGTTTTGTTCATTAGGTTCCTGTTATAGGTGAGATCACATGGTATTTGTCTTTCGCCGCCTGGCTTATTTCATTTAGCATAATGCTCTCCAGTTCATAACCTTCATTTTTATAGATGAAGAAACTAAGGCACAGAGAAGCACCTTGACTCACCTAATAGCTGGCAGGGTCAGGAGTGCAAGCTTCGGTCTGTCTGCCATTAGTCCGTATGCCCCTTCCGTCAGCCTCCCGTCCCTCAGAGCCCCAACATCTTAGTGGACTGTACGCCCCCCTGTTTCAGAGGAGGGACCTGGGGCGCAGCGAAGTTCACCTACCAAGGTTACACAGCTAGCTGGTGGCACAGCTGGGGACCTGGCACAGGTTGGGACTCTATCCTTAAACACTCCCACACACCCCGAGACACTTAACTCCCCCTTACCTGCAACCCAGGTCCTCCCAAGCCCGAGGGCCCAGAAGTCAGCGTTGAGGGGAGGCGTGTGCCTGTACGAGGAGATACAGTTCTCTGATGGCCCAGAGCACAGTACGACTCCCCAGGGGGGAGTCATTTATAAGGACAATATAATACAAACAACCCTGCACTTCCGTGATTAAAACCTCAGGGGGGCCTCTCCTGGGGCAGAGATCCTTGGGGAGCTCCACGGCTGACCTGTCACTGGGCGAGTTCCAGAGGCATCCGGGGTGATCGGCAGACCTCAGAGCCTGCCGCAGGTAGACCAGCTGGCGCTCTTTAGGTAACTGGGGTCATGAGAGAGGTTTCGGCTTCCAGCTCTGTAGGGTGTAAGTGGAACATGTGGTCAGCATTTGCCCAGATGTGACTGTGCCTGGTCGTGAGCCAGCTTCCCTGAGCCAGACACATGTCTGATACTGTCTGGCGTCATCAACTGCATGGCACTAAGTGGTGTGACCCTGAGTGGGGTCTGCATTGTGTGTGACCAGAAACGTGACTGCTTCTCTACGCCTTGGCGTCGTCTTCAGGTTGTACTACAGTGAAAGTTCCCGGCCGTCTGTCTTTGTACAGACCTGGAGCTGTGGTTGGAGGCTTTCCGTGTGTACCCTCACTCTCCTGTCCAGTCATAGTGTGTCCTTGTCAGGATCCGGGGACTTGCCTTTCCTAGGAACCTGTGGGAAGGCAACACAGTGCGTTGGGAGGTCACGGAGCTGACGAGAAGCAGTGACACCGCTTGCTAGTAGTTATATGACTGGGGCAATTTGTTTTAAAAAAGTAATAATAAGTTCTCTTCCGTACTCCCTTTTTCTTTCCTGCCAAACACATTATTGTGGCCAAGCCAACTGTTTCCGTGTGTTCTTGAAGCTCTAATCAACAGCAGATATGACGTCAGCTGTGCTGTTTAGTGGCCTTAAAAAGGGACTGTGGCATCTGTCCCACGGGTCTGCATCCCCGCTCGGCCATTTGCCGCGTGCCCTGGGGAAGAGTACTTACCGCGTACAGGTGACGGCGAGGATTCAGGGCGTCACACCCCTCGTGTGGGCATTCCATTCACAGCAGTCATTGCTGTCCTGTGACCTCATTGGCTGTCGCTGGCAGCACTGAAATCTGGTGACAGGCAGCTCACCTGCTACAAACGTAGGAAATGGGGAGTCGCCCCCAGCAGCTTAGGGGAGATGGGTTTCCTCCTCCCAACTTCTGATTCCCTCCCGCTGACTTTTGTTTTCTCTTTCCCACTCCTTGTTGGCTTCAGGCCACACTTTTTTGCTGCTAGTGACATCACTTATGGGCACATCCCTGCTCAGAGGAAAGGTCTCTGCAGCCAGTTTTAGCTGGCTTTTCCTAACTTCGCAAACATCATTGATCGCTTAGAATCAGATGGAAAATTAAGACCAGCAGTTTCCTGGGAAAACACATGGAACTCAGTGATCTTTGGAAAAGTGGATCAAAGAGGCTTTGTTGTCAGAAAAGTCAGGGCTGGTGTTTGGGGCCCCTGAACACCTGGGGGTTCCTCCTGCTTGAAGGGCCCCTCTCAGCGCCACGGGGAAGCTGTTACCACAGTGACTCGGGAGAGGGCCGAGTGCAGTCCAGACGACTGTGGCTGCTCCGCTGGCTCGGCCGCCCTGTGACCTGCCCCAGGCGCCATTCTTCTCCAGCTCCTAGTCCAGGAGGAAGTCCGTTCTGGGCGCACCTGCAGGACCCGCAGCCATCCAAGAGCATCTTACCTGCAGACTCACTGCTTTCCATGGATCCGTTCCAAGGCACAAAGTCTTTAATTTACTATTCAAAGTAATGCATCACTGGGAACCAGATTCAGTGGGAATATCTTAATTTGCTATTATGATAATAATATTGATAGCAGCTTCCCTCTGTGGACCATCTAGTATGTTCTAAGTGCAGTATACAGTGTTTTCATTTCAAAATAGCAGTCCTAACAAAGCCATGGCAAACACTGTGTCAGCCTCAAAGCTAATAAAGGTGTCCACACAGCTGATACTCTTAATAGAACATTGCGTTGCTCCAGGCAAACCAGCAGCACCCTCAGCTCCCAAAGTGCGGCTCCGTGACAGCCAGGTGTTTTGTGACAGCGTCTCGTGTCTGCCTGAGAGACCAGCCAGCTTCGCACCCTGGGTTCCTCCTTTCGGCACATTCTCTGGAATCCTGGGGCGCCACAGTGCTGATGCTGCCTAGGGTTTTGGGAACTGCTGTGTGATCTCTCCTGCCTTCCTGGTGAGCAGAGAGTAGCGAGGACTCCCGAAAGGAACTTGTTTCTTAGGTGAAGAAGGGCCACTGAAAGTGAGGAATGAAAATGTAAAGATTCCCTGTCCCACTCTCCCCAGTGTGGAAACTGTGGATTCCTTAAAAAGTTGCTCCCCCTTGTCGTACCTGGGTTTCCTCACCTGTAATAAGGGTGGTGCTTACTTGTAGGGTGGCTGCAAGGCTATCACGAGTAAATATGTATGGACCACACAGAACAGGGTCAGCCCGGTCCCAGTGCCGTGTAATTGTCGGCATGGTGTCGCCGCCCTCGTTTGAATGAACTGCCAGCTGTAAGTCACGGTCATAGGAACCTGTTACAAATTATTGCCACAACAACTCACTGCCCACTTTGTTGATAAGAGTAATGAGAATACTTAAAAAAGAAAAAAGCCATAGCTCAGATGCTTTGTCATCAAATTAATGCATTTCGTACAATTATTCTAGGACGGTGTTTTGTTGGTGAGTTCTTGTTGGCTGGCAAGGCATGGATTGAGTGGTCAGTGCAGTGAAATAGGAACTGTGAGTTTAAACGTCCTTCCTATACCACGCAAACGCGGCACGCCGACAGGTGGGAGGCGCTCAGTGCACGTTTGTAGAAATGGCTAACGGGAGGGATATTCAGCACAGCCTCAGACGCAGTAACGACGTCACCCCCGTTCCTTCTCAGGGGCCTCCATGTGCTATTTCTTTTCATACTTACATTGCAGCGTGGTTCAGTATTGACTCTCAGAAGTAAACTGGCAGGTTCCTTACCACAGTACAATTTTCAAGCAAATCCCCTTTTCGATGTGTGTTTCTTAGACGTGCACACATTCTGCCAGCTGGGACGCCATCCTGGATTGAAGTGGGCGGTTCTAGGGAGTTCGCAGTCATCCACACTCGAGGAGGAATGACTGCAGTTAGAGCATCAGCTTTCATTGTAGCCACCAGCTGACCGTATCGGAACTTGGAACATGGCGCGAACAGGTGGGATTTCTCAGCAGGAATGTTAACTGATCTTGAGGAAAATGAGGGAACTGGCCATTCAAGGGCAGGAAGAACCAGAAAGGGAAGAAAAGAAAGATGCTTTCACTTAACTCTGCAAATGTCCCAATGTCTTGCCCTTCCAGGGAAACAGCGTGAAAAATGGGAACAGCTCTGGGAAGAAACTCGCTCAGATCTCCACTCTGCTTTTTACCTTCTGTAAAACAGCGGTCGACCTGCTTTCGCCTTCCTGGCCCTCAGCTTCCTCAGCTGCACAGCGCATCCAGGAACAGTACCTAGCACGTAGGGTTATTGCAAGAATTATCTAATACAGTTTTATATTCAGTACGTACAGGTCTGCTTAGGTGCACAGTAAAGGAGAACCGTGCCCTTGCCCCAGATCAGCCGGAACGCTTGCCAAGAGCCAGGACCTGCAGTGACGTCCTAAGGTTTTGGAGCTAGGTTCTCTGTGCAGTGGCGGGTGTCAGCATGTGCCTAACTTCGTGCAGCAGGTCGTCGTGGTTCTTGATGGCCTGCCAAACACGCCTCTCCCTCTAGGGCATAGAGGTGTCTAAATGCACATTTTTTCAGGGAGACAGAGTGGCCATGATCAGCACGGCTCCATTACTAAGCATGAGCAGAGGAAGTGAAGACCTGTATTATTTTATTTCTACCTCTTCCCACAAAGTAAGCACAGCTGGGCTGGGTCTGGCTTATTTCCTAAACGATTAAGGGTGCTCACCTCTTGTTCGTGAAGCTGAGCGGTGCAACAGCAGGGCGGGGGAACTCATGTTGTTTCTGGAGACCCGTTCCAGTAGCAGCTGTTTTCTGCTAACAGAGGACTGTGCCTGCGCTAGCAGCTCACACTTGCAGCAAAAACATGCTGCGTCGGTACGTGCTGAGCTGTCGAGGGACAAGTGTGGGGTGTTTGTTTTCCCTCGGGAGACGCAGAACCATTCGTCACGATTGACTCATTCTGTTCCCGCGTGCATGTCTCCTTACATTTCGGATGGCTTTCTAGCTGAGTGGCATTTTCTGTGTGGGGTGGCGGGCCATGCTGTCAGAGCAATAGTATCTTCATCACTTCTGCTCATGGAACGTGTCCAGCGCTTCCCTGCCAGAAACATTTCCAAAGACTGAAAACTCGAGACTAGGTCTGCCGTGTGTGTGTGTGTGTGTGTGTGTGTGTGTGTGTAAAATGAAAACATCTGTGTATGTTGTTAATTGGGAAAAAAGCGATTTGTCAAACAATACATACAAGTGGAACCAACCCATGTTTTTCTTTTATTGACATTTATATTTTAAGAGATTTATCTGTGTGTTTTTTCACACACATATTTTGTTAAAATCAAGGTATTAACTAACAGTGACTGTCTCTGGTATAAGTGGGATTAACAGGTAATGTTCAGTTTCTTTTTTGCACTCTCTCCTAGTGTTTCTTCGGTGAAAGTGCTTCATTCTGATGAAAAGTGAAACCTGTACCAGGACAGGCATCGGCTGCATTTGGGGTAGAAGCACTCGGAAAGGTTTCAGCAGCCGAGCCCGTGGGGACAGTGTGCTCTGCCCTCCACGCACCCTTCAAGTGCCTGGACTGGGTGGTCCACGTACTCTGTAGAGGTTCCTTTTGGAATAAGTTATTAAAAGCCTCCCTTTTTGGCTGAATCTTGAGTCCCCAGCACCAAACCGTGGCCTTAATTCAGGTCCTCATTGTTGCGCGTCGGTTTCTCTGGGTCGCTCCACCAGCCGCCCCCCTGCGTGCAGGGCTCACCTGTGCGCTCTCTGATCAGCTCCGGGGCTCCTGGGGCGGGAACGAGAGTGCCTCGGGGCCACGCGCAGTGCCCTCCCTGCGTCCCCATCAGCATCCCGTCCTGCCCTTGTCCCCTCCACCCCCAGGTGTCTACTCCTGGGCCTCCTCACCCCTCCCGCTCATCCGCCTCGTTCGTCTCTCTCCCCAGGTTCTCGCTGCAGGCTGGTGCCACCCGCGGGGCCTGCCCAGGTCCTTGGTGCTCTCCCGAGCTCGGGCCCCCGGCACGTCCTAGGTCCGTGGTCAGGGCTGTTTCCCGCAGCTGCTTGCTGGTGCTGAGACATGTTTTTCGTATGTGCTTAGAATACATGAAAAAAACTGAGAAAGAAGCTAAAATGACTTCCCTCACACTTAGTGTATGTTAGGCACCTGGCCTGCATTCCTTCATTTGATACTTATTGAGTGCCTGCTGTATGCCGGACACGTTCTAGTGAACAAAACAGAAACGTGTGCATTTAGTGGAAAGAAAGACAAGAAGCAAATGAGAAATAAGAGCCAGGGAGGCCATGTAACAGAGTGGGAGGGACAGGTGGCCAGATCAGGAGCCACTTGAAGGACCTGTGGGCTGTGAGCCACCTGGAGGGAGGGGACCAGGAGTAGGAGGAGGGCAGTCTCAGTGTGTGAGCCCTGGATGGGGGAGGCCAGTGCCCTTCCCCGGGGGCCCAGCAGGGGGAGCAGCAGATAAAGTGGCTGGAGCTGCAGTCCCAGGAGCCTGGAGGTCACAGTGTGGACAGCTGGTTTTTATTCTCTGCTGGTCGGACTCCACTGTCCGTGGGGAGGACTCGGAATGCACATTTCCTTATTCTTTCCCTTTTTTCCTTTTTTCTTTCCAGTGTTGAAACGATATGAGAGCGTTTTCTAAACTGTTCTGCAGCGATGCAGCCCAGGGCAAGTCATTTAGCCGTCTGTGTTTGAAGTCAGCCGAACCGCGGGGGAAGATTATACCTTTAATCAATATCCCTATAAATTAGTACTCAATGTCGAGGAAGACTTTGAAATGTTGAAGAGTTGTACAAATCTGGAATGACTGTTGTTACCGTACTGACTCCTGAGCCTTCTGGTCCCTTGTTCCGGGGATGTGGGTGGAGCACCGCATTACACTTTTTCACATTCCTGGCTCGGTGTTGGCTCTGTCAGCAGCTTAGGTAGTCCAAAACGGTGTGGTTTTGGCTCCTCAAAGTCACATTTGGGTTGATAGGTTATTTGTCAGATGTCTCACTGGCATTTGGGGGAAGAACGAACGCTATACTTACGCAAGATAAGTGCTTGTGTCCAGTGAAGTTCAAGTCGATGTGGCACAGTCATTCCAGTGGACTTGACAAACTTCCCAGGGAATCCATATCATCTGTCATTGTCACCGAAGTTGTGGTTCAGTCATGAGATGACCTAAACATATAAAATCTGTATCCTCAGAAGCTTCTGGTAATACGCTTTGAAGTCGTCTGTGCTTAGAGGTGGAGGGTGCTGCCTGATCTTCCTGAATGAGTTAATGCTCAACTTGAGTGTTTTCCTTCTTTAAAATTTTCCGTTTTGTATGGCACGGGTTGTGTCTGTTGGTAAGGCTGCTGCAGAAACACTGCAGCAATATAAATTTGGGACCAAAAAAAGTTGTCTGGTTAGCCCTCCGCCACAGGCAAAAGTTAATGTTGTCTAAAAAATTCTTAAGTTTTTCAAAGAGATTTCTCTACTTAGGTTAAGAAACTTGAAACCTCTTATTATGCATAATCAACTTAAGCTTGGGAAGTTCTTTCTTCTGTCTGGCTCAAATCTTCTTCTGCAATTGAGTGCCTTTCTTCTTGGTCTGTGCAGATGGAAAACAGCTGCCCAGCCTTCCCCCAGCACAACCTTCATGTCCTCGAAGGCGGTTATTAAGTCACTCCCTGTCCGTCTTTTCTCCGGACTAAATAGTGCCTTTAACCCTTCTTCAAAGGTCCCATTTTCCAGTCCTTTAATCATCTCTCCATCTTCCCTAAGCTCTCCTACGTCCTTCTTGAGACGTGGACGCCAAAGGGGAACATGGCGTTCTACAGAGAGTCCGTTAACTGGGACTCTGCCTTTCCAGGGTGTCGAATGCCCTTGTCGTTCATTTGGGGAATCCAGTGACTTTATCAATATCCGAAGGAGGTGAGCCGCAGGACTGACAGTTCGTTTTACAGTGGACTGGGCCTGGGTTTGTGGTGTGGCCGCTGGTTGGCTGTCTGAGGCCTCTGGCAACCCAAACTCTGGGTCTGTCCTAAGAAAAACATGCAGTTCCCACGCTCTCTGTTCTGGATTTGGTGACCAGGGCATTTCCTGTGAGGCAGACTCTCCTGTACAGCACTCTGCTTCTGGCTTCACTGTCTAAGTCAAATGCCCGTGGTCTCTCACTTCCTCCCCCCAGAAAGCTTGCTTTGGAACAGACAGGCACAGGACGAGGGGCTTGTTTTCCGTGTCCGATCTCATTGAAACCCCAGAGCAAGATCTTGAAAACTGCCCAGAGAGCACAGGAAGGCAGACAGAAATTGAGTGTTGCTCATTATTGAGACTGAGAAGTGTAGCAATCATTGAAATGGCCTTGACCACATGCCATCTCTGTTCAGGGCTTTGACTGGTCACTGTTGTGACGTTTCCCCCCTGCTCCCAGCCCCCTTTTCCCCTAAAAACTTGGGTTGCAGGGGTGGACACGCTCCTGACATGGGGGTTTTCAGAACCATGCCTGTCAGCTGGGCATGCCGGCCCAGCTAAAGAGTTCCAGTGCCTACTGCAGTGGGCTGTGTTCATGCCTGGCCCGGCCCAGCCCAGACACGCAGACATCTGCTCCTTGGTCAGCACCTGCAGGAGGCAGACGTACTGGCATCAGCGTTGGCCAGTGTGTGACCTTGGACAAATGCAGGCGCAAAGGTCAAGAACAAGTTTGGACCAGAGTAATTACGTGGCAAGACTCCATTTAGGCCAAACCTATGTATGACTGTCTACATACTGCAGGGTCTGATAATGAGAAATTTGCTGATAATCAGTGCTGCGAGCTTGGCCAAGTTTTCCATCTCTCCAGATTTGGGGGTTCAGTACGCTAGGTCTCAAGGGTGGTATTTGTCCTTGTGCGTGTAAGGGAAATCATGTAAATTTCACATTGCGTCCAAAACTTGTGGACGCTTGGGACATCAGGTTTGGGATGATTGGTGACTGGGTCATTCTGAATGAATGAATGAATGAATGAATTATAGTCCACTACATTTCGCAGGAAGATACAGTATTAAAAGTGCCATCTGTTTGTGCTTGAATATGTGTTGATTCCAGAAAGGTGCATTTTCATGGACCATGCCCACTTTCATTGAAAGGTGGGTTTTCCTGGTCCCATTATGATTAACCACCAGATATTATTTATGTATTGTTAAGGACATTTGTTAAACTACCAGATTTTTTTCCCTTTAATGACATTCAGAATCCTGATGGCTGAATAAGACTTTATCAAATTTGCTGCCTGCAACCACAGGCCTCCCCCTGCCCCACCCCCCGGGGCACTGACCCCTCAGGGGAGGGGGAAGGTGCTACAGGTCACTTCTCCGTGTTCTCTGTTCCAGTCTAACAGGCAGCCGGCGAAGCTGAACCTTCTCACCTGCCAGGTGAAACCAAATGCCGAGGACAAGAAGTCTTTTGACCTGATCTCACGTGAGTGCTTTTTCTCTCCAAGTCAGTCGGTTACAACGGATGCTGGCGGCCTCCCGTTTCCATTCTCTGGGCATTGAGGCAGCGGCTTTCCCAAGCGGGGCTCCTCGCTGCCCTCACACACGCAGCCCCAGGGAGATCCCTCAGGTCGGCATTTGCCTGAGCCCTCCCGCTCCAGATGAGGTGTGGCCATGTCAGATCTGACGTGCAGGGGAATGGAACCTAGATTCGTAAGGTGAATTAGACCAACTCCTGACCATGGCACACAGCTCTGTCTCCTTGGAGAGACTTGTCTGAGTACATTCCCATTTCTCTCCTAGATCTGCTAAATCGTAGTCTTGGCTCTGAGGCCAGACATAGGTACGTTGTAGGAAGCCCTCAGGTGGTTCTCAGGTATCTTTGGAAAAGCAAGTGTGCCACTCTATTTGAACAACTGATTTGCTTACACTTTTATGCCTGCAAGCTTGAGCTTTTAAAGGAAGAATTCCCTGCTTCCGACCATCACTGCCTTCAAACTCCATGAATGGATGACACTAGGTTCTGTCACTCTCCTGCCCCAGGGGTCAGAGTGCACTTTCCTCCTGTGACTCGGACACAGAAAGACCCACCCACCAGCCTATACTGTGTTCTCAGAGGCTCCGGAGCGTTGGCAGGGGAGATCATCTTCTCCCAGGCTGGCTCCCTGTGCCTGCACCAGGCCCACGGCTGCACTGTGGCCCTCTCATGGCTGAGGGGACACCTCTTTGTGAAGGCCGTGCCAATACAGCGACTCCCGCAAATACCACACAGTCCCACGGCACCACCCTTCAGCGCCCTTCCTGCCCCACCCGCCCCGCGCAGGCCGGCAGCCTGCACGCAGGCTCTGTGTGTAGAGCAGAAGGGCGCTTCCCTGCACTTGACCTCCTTCAGGTGCCGTCGTGTGAGTCGAAACCCAGAGACAGGATTGGCCCTGGGGCTCTTAGCATAAACTCTGAGCTGGATTCTGTAGCACATACTGAAGTTCTGATCCCCTGTGATTTTTATAACAAAGCAGTTTCTTGGGTTATTAATGAGAGTTAAAATGTGGCTTCAGAAAGCCAAGAACCTCTAGATTTCAGAGCCTGTAGGTTGTTGAATTATATGAGCATAACTGCAGTCTTCAGTTATCGAACATCTAATATATACCAGGTGCTTTATGTACATCGTTGCTAATCCTCACAAAAGCCAGTTTCCTATTTAGCAGAAAACTGAGGCCCAGAGAAGCTCAGTGACTTACACAAAGTCACACAGCATTAAAGCAGCGATTCAGCTGAGAGTCCTAGGCTCAACTGCCCACAGCATGTCCTTATACATGCACACCATCTCTCTCTTGGGAGATGGGGGTGTGAATGCCTCGCCTAGAGCAGCCACATGGTGAGTGGCTGGCTGGAAACAACGGTTCATTTGACCTGAATACATTGAAGCATCCTGGCAGATTTAATTTTAGGAAAGAGCTTCCCTCACAAGCACCTGCCCGAACTATCCAAGGCAGGCTACTCCCTCCTCCCTGGGTGGCAGTCTGAGGTGACCGGCGAGCTGAGGTCGGGCCTTCCTCCCTGAAGCCTGCCTCGAGCAGGGAGCAGCCCAGACTTCTCTGGGGCAGGCTAAGCCCGCCTGTCAGAGCTGCCCTGTGAGTTGTGAATCATTTCTGAAAAGGAAATTATTTTTAAAGGGAACGCAATAAAAGGCAAATTGAAAATGAAAAGTAAAATGCTGCACTGGCAGCCGGCACTCTGCAGTTTGTCGCTGGAATCCATCTGAGCGGGCAGGACCAGTGCCCCTCCCCCTTTTTTTCAGAAGTGCCAGATATTTGTGGGTGTTTGTGGTTATTTTATTGCATTCCTATGGCACTTCAGAAAAAATAGTATTGACAACGTGAATTGTGAAACCGCGGAAACAAAATGATGTAAAAACAAAAGAATATTAAAATCCTTTTACTGTGAGGGTTTTTTTGGTAGGAACTTGGGAAGTTTTTATTAGACCTAAAGGTATTCTGCTTTCTGAGGTTTCACTTTGTTTTCTTTTTTGTATTTTAGATAATAGGACGTATCACTTCCAGGCGGAAGATGAGCAGGATTATGTGGCGTAAGTAGTTCTGGAATGCTGGCGCAGCACGCCTCTGTCCTGTGTGAAACGCCACGGCGGTTGCGTTTTATGACCGAGCACCGGTCCCGGCGGTTCCCCATGCTTGTGTCTCCCCGCTGGGCCTTCACATGTCGCTCTCTCTCTGCAGTGCCCGGTAAACTCTGGCACCTCCTCTAAGACTCTGCTCAAGCCCCACCATCCCAGGGGTTTGCGCCCTCCTTTCAGCCCCAAAGCCTCTGCCCGCCCCCTTGTGAGGCCCTAGTTCAGGCTGAGCCCCTACAGACTGAGAGCTTCCTGAGGACAAGGATTGTGTCTTCCTGTCTCGTAATCACACCACCAGCACTTACGGGGTGTGCCCGCTGTTCGGTGGCCTGATGCGTGAGCCAGGCTCCCTGGGGTCTTGCTGTCACAGTGAGGGGAGCAGGCCAGCCTGGCCCTGAAGCAGCAGGATTGGCAGAAACCCTTCTGTGAGAGAGCGTGGTGTGGGGGCGAACTGGGCTTGCTGTCTGCCGCACTCACTCCTGGGTGGGAATCCTGCCCTCACCTGACCAGGTGTGCCATCATAGGCAGCCCTTTTTTCATGTCATCCCTGGTCCGGAGCCATCGTCATCCCCCCCTCTGTCCTGTAGCCAGGCGGGAACTGAAAACGGCGGCATGAGACCACTGCAGCCTCAGCTGCTTGGGCGAGGAGGGGGTGTGTGTGAGAGCGCTGGCAGCGTGGCCTTTCTGCAGTGTTCAGGCGTGTAGTTCCCGTGTAATTGGTGCGCGCAGCAAATACTATTTTCCTCCCTTAATTATTCCTGTAGAGCCACAGAACTGTGCTCACACCCCGTTTTCTTACACTGCCCCTTTTCTCTCTCCTCTTGCTCTGGAGAATTTTACTCTTTCGCCGTCTCGGGGGAGAAATGATAGGGATCAGAGAGAGAGGGAAAGAAATGGGTACAAAGGATGTGGAGTTGGGAGAAACAGTGAAAAACTGAGCAAAAAGGTAGGAGAGACCAAGGAAAAAGAGGAGAAAGGTCCACAGGTCATTCCTTCTTCTGACTCTTTAATAAATGCCAACTACCTCCCAAGACCGATGCAAGGCATCGAGTATATGGCACGGAGGCGGACAGAGCCCCTGCCTGAAGGAACTCAGTCTCTGCTGGACGAGAAGGTCAGGTGACATAGTGCGGGGACCGAGGAGGCCAGTGCTGTGGGCACACAGACTGGGGCGCACACCTTCCTGGGTGCTTGGGGGTGCTGGACAGAGATGACTTCCAAGAGGAAGGTAAGCAGCCAGGGAAGGTGTGGGAAGAGTGTAAACACCGTGCACAGGTGGGAGATGCCACTGGCCTCAAAGCAGCAGGAGGAAGGGGAAGGAAACAATGGATGGCCAGATGTTGCGGGGATGGAGTTGGCCAGCTGGGGGGTGACTAGAAACCAGGGAAAACGAGGACTGTCAGGAGGGCTGGCCCTCCACCTCAGATTCAGAGAGGTAATAGTTACCCCCAAAATAAGTAATGTGCGTTGCAATCATACTGTGCTAAGTGCACGCCATGCCTATTAATCTTGACAACCACAGAAAGTAGTGACTGTTATCCCTAGTTTGAAAATGAGGAGGCAGGGCACAGTGTGCTCGTGGTCACAGTCCTAGTGACCTGGGCATCTCATGGTCGAGTTCGACAAATCCTCCAGCGTCCAGGACGTCCAGTTGCCCTCACGTTGGCGCCTGTCGTGAGCCAAGCAGCAGGGGCTCACCTGCACTATCTCTGCTCCTTTCAGACACACCCCGGGGGTGGCAGACCATCCCCATTTTTATAATTAGACTCAGAACAGTAGGTGTGCGATTGGAAGCCTGGCTCTGATGCCCGTGCTGTTTCCAGCTCATCACACTGGTTCCATCGGAGGTTCAGCTCCACGGGTCAGAAGCTAGGAATTCAGAAGTGAGGGAATTGAAACACCCGAGTCATACGCTTACCTGGATCTGGCTGGCATCGCTCAATTTACTTTTAGGAACTTCACTCTCCTTTATAAGACAAGGGAACAAGAGGTGATTGCCTAAGGCTCCTCTTGGAAAGGGGCAGATAGTGTGCGATTCGAGCAGACCAGCATCCCTGGTGGCAATGGCTGTCACCTGCTCCCTGCTGGAAAAGGTACCGCAGGCTGTCACGTGTCCCGTGAACAGTTTCTAAAATCACCTTGGAAAGTTGCTTTCCCTTCTCTCACTTTATGCTTTTCTCCTCTTTTCCCTTCCTCACAGCCCTGAATGGGAGGACAGGTAGAAGATCGGGGGAACATGTCCACTTCTTCCTTGTTCTCCTCTAGGCCTTAGTCTTCTGACCTGCAGGTAGTTGAGTTGGCCAAAGAGGCATCGGTTTCCTGCTGCGGGACCTCACACCGGGCAGTGAAGGGTTGCTGGGCCCCCTTGCAGTTGTGGTACATTGTACACTTGGAACCCTCTGGGTGCTGGTGGCCATGTGACAGGGGGACTTTGAGCGATACAGGGAGTAGTGGCTTTCTGCAGAAGAGGCGCATGCCCCGGGGGGAGGCCTCAGCTCTTCATTTGCTTTCATGGCACCTCTGAGTTTCGCCCTCCTGGGAAAGTGTGCAGTGAAGTTGAGTGAAGAAATCACTGCTGGCCGAGGACAGAGGCAGGTGCAGTAGAAAGAGCAGATGCGCAGTTAAGGCAGGCGGACCAGAGGCTGCTCCCAGCCCCGCCCATCCTACTGCAGCCGATTGTCCCGCCTCGGTCTTCTTGCCAGTTCGATGGGGATTATGGGCCTCGCTTGTGGATTTTGAGACTTGGGGTAAAAATGTGTAAAGCTCCTACTATAGTGCCAATTTTTTTAACCCTGTAAACTCAAAGTGATTTTTAAAGTGTTAAAATACAATCAGGCATTCTTTTCTTTCTTATATTTTTGTATGCCTGTTACTTTAAAGTAACTTAAAAGGTTTTTTTAATTGTCAGAACTAGCTATTTTGATCTTCACCCTTTTGAAAAGTAGCCATTCCATCCCCCCAAAATTTAAGTTATTCCTCCAGAAAACTCATTTTCCTTTACATACATATTTTCTGATTATCATGACAGACTTTATTTCTTTATTTGTCTGACCTCTTGAATAAAGAGGCAAAAACGGCATAAGGGAAAGAACTCTGCAACTGGGGAGTCACTGGAAGTGTCCTTTCGTCCCATCTGACGGCAGCCCTCAGGCACACCGTTCAGCCTCCCCAGGCTTGCTTCCTCGTGTGTTGTGTTGTAGGCGCTCACTGGGGGCTGCTCGGAGGGCTGCGTGAGAGATTGATTGTAAGGGCCTGGCACTCAGTAGACATCTGTAACACCCAATGTGCAGAGCATCATATGCTTAAGGAAAACCAAGTAGAGACCCTGCAGGCAAAGAGAAAACTTCAGTCATACCGGTGCCACGGATAACATGCTGTGACCCGTTCTCTTGGGTCCCGTTTCTTAAACTGTTTTTAACAAAACAACTTCTAGTTTGTAACTAGAGACTAAACAGTGGGGGGGAAACACAGTTTCATGTAAAAGGTATTAAATGACCCCCCTCCCCGCCTATCCCTAGACTGCTGGTTTTGAGGTGCAGTGAGTGCTTCCTGCATCACAGTAGAAAAGCTAAGCCATGCACAGGTTATTTCTCTCAACAAACTGAAGGGGAGCGCCACCTAGAGTCAAAGGTGGGACTTGCAGGTCACGTACTCCAGGTAATTTGGGCTGTCTTTTAATTCCCATTACTAATTCAAAATCCTGTTGTAACCTGTCCTTTGTTTCATATCCATTTAATCCTACAAGGCACCCGAAAAACTAGAGCCTTGTTTCTGCACCTCTGTGTTCTCTGCTGAGAATAGGTATTACCTGTCTTTGCAGTAGGTAACAATAAACTGTGGTTTGGAAATGTTTTTCCTTTTCTTCTTAAAAAAATAAATGTGTTTTTTTTTTCCATTAGCGAAAGTAATACCAGCTCCCTATAGATGTGGAAAATTACAGAGAGGCACAGAGTCGAGCGATCCATCTAGCCATTTTCCTACAGAACATCACTCAGGGACGCCAATAGCATTTTATGAATTTCCTTCTAGCCTTTTCTTTTCCAAACAAAAATACATACTCTAGGCATTTATTTAAATGTGAGGCTATATCATATATAATGGTTTTTCCTATTTATTTCACAAAACATTATATTAGGAGCATTTCCCCAATGTCATTCAAGAATTAGTAAAACACTTCAGCTTTAATACCTGGGTAACTCCACTTTCTGGTTATTTCATGCTTTATTAGTCAGCCCCTGTTGCTGGGCATTCGGGCTCTTTTATGCACGGATTGGTGGGAGAGGATTATTTTGTTCAGTGCGCATTGGGAGCGTACTGTACATATAATTTAATAGTCTTCACTTTCCATTGTATATTAAAATGCCAGCATGTGTCCACGTTAACGTACCTTTTTCATAAGCACAGATTGTCGTGGCTGCTAATGAAATGCCCTGTGCAGTGTCCCTGTGAGAGAGCCCCCTCCCCCACCTCTGGAGAAACTCCTCCCTCCCTCCCAGCCGCCCTCACCGGTCTTTCCCTGTTGTCGCCGTGGGCGCAGTGCTGACCCGACCTGTCCCACCTCTTCCTTGGGTCTCTCCCGTTCTCTCTGCCATGTCCCTTTTTGCTCTTTAACTCTCTTTCCTTTAGCTTTCATTTCTTCCGTTTTCTTCTTTCTTCACCGTCGCGGGGCCGTGGTGTCGCTTTTGGTGTCTCTTGGCGAACACGGGTTTGTTGCCATGTGGGGAAAACAAGGCCTCCTTCCTGTCTGACAACAGATGGATTTCAGTGTTGACAAACAGCAAAGAAGAGGCCCTGACCATGGCCTTCCGTGGCGAGCAGAGCACGGGCGAGAACAGCCTGGAAGACCTGACCAAAGCCATCATCGAGGACGTCCAGCGGCTCCCTGGGAACGACGTCTGCTGCGACTGCGGCTCGTCAGGTACCGGTCCCCAAAGTGGAGCTGGCTTGTTAAACATCTTTCTCCTCTTGTGGAAGATAAATGAGCTGGTCACTTAAAACCCTCTTCCCCTCACGGACACACCCAGCACGTATTCCCAACTTGACTGACCCACGCTATTGCTGGACCTGGAAAGCTCCCACCTGCTCTCTCTTTGCTAGCAAGAATAAAGAACTTAACTTTGTTTTCAATTCAATATTGAAAGGAAGTTTTTTCAAATTTGTCTTAGGACACCTTCTGCTCTCTAACAAGCTATCGGTTTTGATAACGCCCCGTAGGCCAAACTGCAAGCATCTGCTTCTTCCACGTGAATCTACCCCTTGTAATTGTTTAAAAGTTTTACGACTATTGTTTTAGCTTCCCCTGCAGCGGGCACACTAAAATTAGATGCCTTGTTTGTTCATTGTCTTCAAAATCCTTTCCACAGAACCCACCTGGCTTTCCACCAACTTGGGTATTTTGACCTGCATAGAATGTTCCGGCATTCACAGGGAAATGGGGGTTCATATTTCTCGCATCCAATCTTTGGAACTAGACAAATTAGGAACCTCTGAACTCTTGGTAAGTAGTGACCTGTACTTAGGAAGAAAACTTTTAAGTTTATTGTCATGAATATACCTAATATATTGCTTTGAGGGTTTTCTTTCTGCTGAGTACAAAAATTCTAAAACTTGAATTTTGTTTAATTTGCACCAATATTTACAGTGTAAATCTTGTTCTGTGTAATGTTGACTGTTTCTGTTTCCTGTTTGAAGAACTGGTGAATCACGCACTTCCATAATTAGTCAGTTAAACTGGCTCTTCTGGGGTAGGCTTCTTCAAAGCTGCTTTTTTCTTTTGGAATCAGTTTTACATGATTCACTGAAAAGCAGTACAGGGAGATAGGCATTGAAGTCACCTACTCACTTTACCTAGGGGCTTATGTTGTTAAAAACGATGACTAACGTGTTATTTTCTCTATTTTTACTGTTTGTACGTTTGTAAAAGTGCATGTGAATGGAGAGAGCAGCCCGTTAGCTGCTGCCCTAAAACCAATCACCCCTTACTCCAGGACTTCTTTAGGGAACACGGGGAGAGCTGTGTGCAGGTGTGGGGCTGAGCTTCAGAGTAGGGAAAAGGATCCTAAACACTCCCATGGCTTATAACCCACCCTTCCCGTCATGACTCATGGTCATCTGGCGTGAGGGCCGGTCTTGTGTTGTGGGAGACAGGAAGTCGGCTGGTACCGGTCTTCCTGTCCACTTTAGGCATCTGATTGCATGAATGCTTCTTAAACTTCCCATATACCCCCAAATTACCTGAATGACCAGAGGACCTTTGGGACCACTATTTTTGGAAGAATCTTGAACCCAGGAGCAGAATGCTTACTGGAGTCTTTTTCCTGGTTGCCTGCCACATCAGAATTTGTACCCCGAATGTAAAGAAGTCTCATTTCTTTTCTGTTGAGTGAAGCTGCTCCATCCCACAGGAGGCATGGTGGCGACTGCACAGCTCTTGTTGCTCATGGAGCATTTAACCTAGATTCACGTGGGCCTGCTGTGTCTGACTCCGATGATGTGGGTGTGGGGCCACGTCCTCCTCCGTTCTAGCGTTTATCACACTGTATTTGTAAAAATTACTGGTTTTCTCATCAGTGGTCCCTCTAGCCCATGGTAAGTTCCTCCGGGAGGGAACGTATTTTATCATCCCTGTGTTTCCCACACTCTAAAGCCTGGCACATAGCAAGTGCTCAGCAAATATTTGTTGACCAGATGGATGGATAGTTTGTATTCTGAATCAGGTGGGGGAAAGTACATATTCGGAAACCTCAAAAGCAAATAATAGAAACCTTGTAAACCAGGGGTAAAGAGTTTGCTATGTTGCATTCTGTTTATGTTACAGCTGGCCAAGAATGTAGGAAATAATAGTTTCAATGATATTATGGAAGCGAATTTACCAAGCCCCTCGTCAAAACCCACCCCGACAAGTGATATGTAAGTACTTCTAATGTCTTGAATTCTTTACCGTTCTGTCATTGTTTGTAAACCCTCCTGAAAAACTTCCTAGTGGTTATAGCATTTTGCCCCGCAGGGGAAAGCACATTATGAGGAAAAAGCAGAGCAAAGCAGAGAACTTGGGAATGTATTTCTGGAATGCGCAGGTTATTTTCAGCATCACCTTCCCCTAGGGAGTTGCAGCTGCTCGGAGGATGAATCTTCATAGGGACGATTATCTCTAAATCATGGCGTGTTGTGATAAATAAGGGACACAAAAGCAGTGGGAGACGCCTGTCAGATTGGCAGAAGTCCAAATGCTTTAGCAGCCCACTCAGCAAAGACTGTGGGGAAACAAACATTCTAGACTCTCCCGTGTTGCTGGTGGGAATGCAAATGGTACGCTGCCCGTGAGGAACCAACTCGCCATACTTATCACAGTTAGAAATATTTACCTTCGACTAAGCAGTCCCTCTTCTGGGAGTCTATTCCTGTTCTGCGATAGAGCGAGAGGAGGAGCAAAAGCAAGCGTCATCCGTAGGTCTCTGGTGGACGAGTTTATGGTTGAGCTGCACAACTACATGTAAGAATAAGGACACTGCCTGTGTCCTGATTGGGGACGGTCTCCAGGATTACTGCTAAGCAGAGCAGAGCACTGGACAAGACACACCGCCTTCAGGGCGAGGAAGCAGGGGGCGGGGGGGCGGGGCGCTGAAAACAAGCATGCTAGCCCTCTTGGCAGTCCAGACTCAGGAACTGAACTCTGGGTAAATGTGCTGATGAATTTCCTCACTTTTGAACTCTCACTCTTTCCTATCTGGACTCAGACACCAAACCGATTTGGACAGTGACAAATACGTAAACACATTTATTTGCCATTGTGTTTGAAGAAACACGGGGAAGTGCATAGGAAGCTTTAAGTGCTTACTCTGGGTGGGTGTAATCGGGAGTCTCTCCCATCAACACCCTTTGATAGCATTTATATTTTTGAGTCATGTGACTTCTTTAAACCTATTAAAAACTTGTTGCATTGGGTTTGCACTTTAAAAAGTTTTTTTAATGCTGTGGATGAGTAGGGAGAAGGATTGAGTCCCAGCCCCTGAGCAGGGAAGGTGTTGTGAGGTAGCTGCCTGCCTAAGCGTTTTACCCGCCCCTCCTTGGAGGTTATCCAGGCACCAAGCTTGCACAGCAGTAAAACTGTTATGGGGGCATCCGAGAGAAATCTTGTTTTCACTCTGAAACCATAAAATAAAATCTCCCTATAGGTCCCTTGGCAGTTGACTTTTCTTGAATTCAAGCAATGCGTATCCGGCATTCACTCTATGCCCCATATCGTGGTAGCTGCCGGGGAACCAGCAGAACAGACTAGGTATAAACCCTGTTCCCACAACGCCCGAAATCTAGAGAGGAAGGTGGGCTGTAACTCAGAAATTCAACAGTTAGCGGTGTCATCATAGCTATGTAAGTGCCACAGAAGGAAAGCCAGGGGTGCTGGGGACCAGATGCGGCACCCTGACCTATCTGTGGGCATCTGGCTGACAAAGGTGTTCAAGCATCGACCCCGGCGCAGAGACTGCTAGGGTGTCTGTCTATTTTACATCAATGAGCACAGGTTACAGAGAATTAAGGCTTTGATGACGGCCTGTCTGCGCCTCAGTTCCCTTACCTGTTACAATACAGGGTGACTTCAGATGGCTAGAATCCTTTCCATGAAGCTCTGAAAACTTCATTGATCTTTCAGAATTGCTTTAACTTCTGCAGTTGTTCATTGGCCTTCTATACTTCTATGTGCCAGAGTTTGCAGTTGTAGCAAAGAGCCAGTGTCTCCTGCTGTTGGCCAAGGTGAAAAGGAAACCTGCTAGGGTCTATGTGCCTATTAATTTTGTACCTGTGCGTGGCTGCACCTGCTGGTGAATGTATACCAGGTTCTCCAGTCCGTCTCTGCTGGAATAACTTGCTCTACAACTTGGTGTGTTTGAATGTCAAAAAGAAGTATCTTAATTAAAATAACTCTCTGAAAGAGAACTATGGGTCTGCAAAAATGTGCATCTTTCTTAGCTCTTGGAGAACGAAAGTACTTGGTCTTGTTCTGCTGACTTTTAGGACCGTACGGAAAGAATATATCACGGCAAAGTATGTAGATCATAGGTTTTCAAGGAAGACCTGTTCTTCTTCATCGGCTAAACTGAACGAATTGCTCGAGGCCGTCAGATCCAGGGATTTGCTTGCACTAATTCAAGTCTATGCAGAGGGCGTGGAACTCATGGAGCCACTGCTGGAATCGGGGCAGGTGAGGCTGCACTGAAACCCTAGGGATGGAAGGGATGTGGGCGGTCCGTTTCCAAGGTGACTCACACGATTAGAATGAGACCTAATGCACCGAGTGGCCCAGTCTAAATCAGGACAATCTGAGAGTGAAAGGGGGTGCTAGTAATAATTACTTTGGGGTAACTGATGTAAAGGAAGCTGCTCTAGACAGAGTAGGACATGTGACACCCCCGCCCCCCATTTATACTTATTCTGTCCTTTTTAGGAGCTCGGGGAGACAGCCCTTCATCTTGCAGTCCGAACTGCAGACCAGACATCTCTCCATTTGGTTGACTTTCTTGTACAAAACTGGTATGGTTTTTTCTTGCTCTGAACATGCCTTGTAAGTGAACAAAGACCAGTCCTATTGGTGGCCTAGATCAGAAAGCAGCAAGCTTTTTCTATAAAGGGCCAGATACTGTTTCAGGCTTTGCAGGCCATGAAATTTCTGTCACAGCTATTCACCTCTGCCATATGAAAGCAGCCATAGATGACATGCAAATGAGTGACCGTGGCCATGTTCCAATAAAACTTTATTTACAAAAACAGGTGGAGGGCCCGATAAGGCCCACAGGCTACAGTTCGCCAACCCCTGGCCTAGATAAATGTAAAATCCTGTCTCTGGGTCCAAACCCTGCCGCACTAGGGTGGCCGTAAAAGAGAAGACTTAACTGCTCAGGTCCACAGGATGTTCATCACGAGACAGCAGTGTATGTGGTTGATACAGGCTAATTCACGCTTGGGACATATTAATAGGAATATAACATTAAACGCAGGAGGTTTGGACTTGCTGGGTTCTTTATTGGGTAGATCTGTAAGCCACAGGTCATGAGGAGGACCTAGAGCTCATCCAAAGGAGAGGGAGCAACATAGTGGGGGCATTTGAACCCACGTGTGGCCCAGGCCCCTTACGTAGAGGTGCAGGGGTCAGGAGCGTGGGCTCCAGGTGCAAACTGCCTCTGCTCAGACCCCTGCTCGTTGTCCCTGTCTTGATGACCTTGACTGAGCTCTTCATTCTCTCCATGCCTGAGTGTTGTCACCTGTAACATAAAAGTTGTCACAGCACCTCCCCCATCAGGCATTTGTGCAGATTCAAGGAGATAAGACATGCGCAAAGCTGAGAGACAGCGTCTGTCTCATGGTGTAAATGAAACTCATAAATGCTGGCTGTATTGTCCTGGTGTTGCTTATCAGTTGGGGTGTAATATTAGAGACGTCATAATTGTATAATAGTTCTGAAGTCTTACTTCGTTGTTAGCACAAATATAAGTGGTTAATCGGCAGTGTTCAGTTGGAGAGTAAGTCTTTTTTTCTAACCATCTGATTTTTCAGTGGGAACCCGGATAAGCAGACAGCCCTGGGGAACACAGCTCTGCACTACTGTAGTATGTATGGAAAGCCTGAGTGTTTGAAGCTTGTTCTCAGGAGCAAGCCCACTGTGGACGTCGGTAAGAGCAAGGCCGGGTGTCTTTGCGGCTGAGATCGGCATGTCGCACTCGAATCTGATTATTGTTTCTTGCCTTTTTGAGATCTGTCCTAGATAATTATGCACCTTTGTTTTCCCCTGATTGTAGTTAACCAGGCTGGCGAGACTGCCCTTGACATTGCCAAGAGACTCAGAGCCACCCAGTGTGAAGACTTGGTAAGCAAAATGGGCGTGGGGTCACCAACAGACGTCACCTGCCCACTCAGGTCACTCTCAGGACCTGGAATGGGAGGTACAAGCAGCAGGTACATTTTTTGGAACATTGGCTGAAAAATTCAGATAAGCTCTGTGGCTGTGTTTGAAAAAATGATAAATTTGCCATCCGCCTGCCTGAGGAAGGCATTCGAGAGGTTTTATTAGAGATGGGCTTATGCCTTGGGGTCATGCTTTTTATTTGCCAGACCATTAGGCTTTCACTGTAGCTTATCAGCAAAGACGACTTACTTGAGAAGCCAATTCCAACCCTCGGGCAAGTAGAATTCAGAGTGCGGTGGCTTTTAAACTGTCCAACGCACCGCCCTCCTCTCTCCTGCCTCTGTGCACCCGCCTCGTTTCGACCCCAGTGGTTGCTGCCTACAACTCCAGGCCTTAGCAGAATGCGATGCTCTGAACTGCGGGAAGGGACGAGATGGGAAAGATGGGCTCCGTTCCCCCGCGTTTCTGCTGAGTGCCAAGTTCCAGGCCCGCAGTTGTACTTTTTTGTTTTAATTACTAAAGACCCCCTTGAGGAAGTAAGAAAAGTGGGATGTGGGTTGAACTGGGACTGTCTGTCTGCCTTTAAAGGTCCACCTTCACTTTTCACTGATTTTGCCTTCCAGCCAAGAATTGGCTGTTTTGAGACTCATTTTAATAATATTTAAGAAAGCTTTACATTTTGGAGAGAAGTCAACTTGTCAAACTAAAAAGGCCCTGCCTGTAATATTTTGCAGTTTCTCCTAAGCTTGGCTGCTGGCAGTCCAGCTTGTGCAATCAGTTTTGCTCATAATGTAGCTGCTGATGGTTAACTCGAACTAGGAGTTAGGCGGGATTTGCTCAGTCTTTCTATAATGTTGGCATTTGAATTACAATGGTGACACCCACCGTTATTTTAAGCTTTCCCAGGCTAAGTCTGGAAAGTTCAATCCACACGTGCACGTAGAGTATGAATGGAATCTCCGACAGGAGGAGATGGATGAGAGCGACGATGACCTGGATGACAAGGTGAGTGTCACAAACACCTCTGAACTCCTGAACGCTTCCCCTAACTCTTCCACGTTGTGTAGACAGGACTCGGTCTTTTGAGGTGGCTTTGGTCCCATGACCAGATGGCCCAGGGCCATTCCTTGGCCCAGACTTTGCTCCTTGCTGGGCACCAGAGAGCAGCTGCAGTGGTCAGGGTTCCCCAGAGAATCAGAACCAGAGGGACGTGTGCATGTAGAGCGAAAGCGTGGAATGTATTTACGGGATTGGCTCACACACTCGTGAGACCTGACAAGTCCAAAATGTATGGGGCACACTGGAAGCCCCAACAGTCTTGAGTCTGAAGGCAGTCTGGAATCAGAATTCCTTCTCAGTGGGGGACCTCGGTCTTTTCTCTTAAGCCCTTCAACTACCTAGATGAGGCCCACCCACATTATGGAGGGTAATCCCCTTTGCTCAAAATCTGAATGCTTAGCATACTGAAACATACCTTCAGAGCAACTCCTAGGCTGGTGTTTGACCAAACACCTGGGCACCGTGGCTTAGCCGAGTTGATACATAACTGAAAAAAGAATAAGTTGCCATTTATCGAGCACTTGCATATGGGCTAGGCAGCAGTAAGCACATCACCCTGTCCCCTCGGGTTGACTTTACCAAAGGCCCACTGTGGCTTTGTCACTGTCCCACGTCACAGAGGGGAAGACTGAGACACACAGACATTTTGCAACTTGTGTAGTCACAGAGCTGGGAAAGGTGGTCTCAGGGATCTTGCCTACTTCTGTCCGAAGGTCCTTAACCTCTTCTGAAGGTTCATCCTTGCACTTTCACTGGGTATGTGTGCAGTGTTTCCTCTTTCCCAGGCAGGGCGTGGAGATGGTCAAAGTGGCCATGCAGAGGTGTCCTGAAGGCCTTTGCCACTTTGAGAGGAGGCAGACTGTCATATGTGGATCACTTGTAATAGGGGCTGGGGGCGATTACTGAAAAGTGCTCAGAGGACAAAGCAGCTCTGGCCTCCACCTCAGCAAATGTGACGACCTTAGCAAGGAAGTACAGTTGGAAATGGGCTTCCAAGGGTAGGGAGGTGCTTGCCAGGCAAAGAGATGAGAAGGAATGCATCCTTCCAGGATGGGAGAACAGCATGTGCAGAGGCCCAGGGGTCACACTGGAGCCTGGAAGCCTGAGGGCAGGTCAGAAGCCCAGTGTGTGTGGTGACCTTCACCTGGGCTGGATGGAGAGAGGCAGGAGGCTGCCCTACAGGGTCAGGCAGCCCAGATCAGGAAGGACTGGAGCTGGTGGGTTCCCGCACGGGACACGGGTGCGAGGGATATTCCTGAGCTCTCCACGCATGGCCTGGTGGCTCTGGAGGACGTGAGGTTCCTAACTTGGAAAGTTGGATGGATGCTAAAACTGTCACCGGGAGTGCGAACACAAGGCCACTGCACAGGCAATTGAAAATGCTTTTGAAACCAGGAGTTTGGAGTTGGACCTCTAGGTCTGAGTCATCAGCATTAGATGTCGGCCATACGGTCTGCTTCCTTCCCTTGCACTGGGAGGTGGCTCTTGGGCTGTCGTCGTGGGTGACCTAACGAAGCCCTGGTTCCCTAATGAAGCAATAGAGTATTACGTAGTCTCGCTCACTGCACTGTTTATCTCATCTGCCAGCCGAGCCCCATCAAGAAGGAGCGCTCGCCGAGACCTCAGAGCTTCTGCCACTCCTCCAGCCTCTCCCCCCAGGACAAGCTGTCCCTGCCGGGGTTCGGCACTCCACGGGACAAGCAGCGGCTGTCCTACGGCGCCTTCACCAACCAGATCTTCGCCTCCACGAGCACAGACTCGCCCACGTCACCCACCTCAGAGGCACCTCCATTGCCCCCTAGAAATGCCGGGAAAGGTACGGTCTTTGAGAAGGGCCCTGTGACTCCACCCTCAGAGCTAGCAGTCCATCCAGCCTTGAGGTAGAAAGTGCGAGGGGCACGGAGTGTGACTGTGATGGCAGTGCCAGCCGCAAGACAGGCAGGGTCATGGGCGCTCCTCACACGTTCCCTGTGTTCGCCTCTCAGCAGTCGCGCCTGCTCTGCACTCTTAGTGCCATTTTACAGATGTGGAAACTGAGGCTCAGGAGGTAGAGTGGCTGGTCCACGGTCCTGTAGCTGGTGAGTGGTAGAGTGGCAATTCAGGCCAAGGTCTCCACAGGGTCCAAAACCTGGGCTCCTCCCTCTTTAATGCGGGTGGGATTTCAGTTCTTTGAGGTCCCTTTCCCTTGCACTAACTTTCCTCTCTTCTGGTGCTGGTGGCAGGAGTGGTGGTCACAGTTCCAGAGCCCTGGAGGCCCCACGTGCGGCACTTCTCCTTCCGTGCTCACTAAGGAGGGGAGCACTGCAGTGCTGTCGTGGTGCAGACCAGGGGACCGAGGGTCAGAGATGCTGAGTAGATGTTGGGGATGCTAACCCAGGTCCTGTGTGACCTCAGCTCACCTCCCGTGCTCTCTGATGAGACGTGACCCACGGCAGGATCTTCCCCACGGGAGCACGCGTCACAGGACTCCGCGGGGCTAGTGCCGGGTGCCGATGGTCTGCACCTGTTCCCAGCGACACAGTGCTTGTCCTGTATCCTGAATCCACAGGAAGTGCCCCACTCAGGAAGTCTGTGTGTCCCCCTGGACCGAGACGGGTCGGGGCACAGAAATGCCAACATCGAAGGGTCCCCACAGTTGGGGGAGAGGTGAGAGGTCCCCCGAGCTGTAGCTTTGGGCATCTTCTCAGCCAGTACATCCAAACGCAGGGTTCTCCCTGGGTGCTCGGCTCGTGCTAACACAGGTTTCGGGGCCTCCCCGTACACAATGCCGTGCCTATCTGAACCACACTGGGGCCATTTTCTGGGAAATGTGAGCTTTATTCACAGCAGTGTTTTTCTCCGAGCTTATTCTCCATTGAGATGGGGTTATAAATGGGAGCTGTGTTCGTGGAAAGACCCCAAATGGCCTCATAGATCATAAAGTAACGGAGAGAAGTTAAATTAAGGCTTTGGCATGAATAGTTCTCATCGAAGATAGCCAGTGGCCGTGACCGTGACAGCACGTGTAAGCCAAAAGCTGAGCCCGCCAGTACTTTTCTTACTGTTCCGTACGCAGGCTAGAGTACGCGGGCCTGAATGAGGCACCCGGTCTGCGCCACCCCCCCCCCCCCCCCCCCCCCCC